>CAUYPK010109414.1:0-20626 GCA_963574355.1 Loris lydekkerianus
GAAACTTACTAAATGCAGAATACAAATGCCTACATACAGTAACTAAGAAAATGCCATGAAGGCTATGTTGAACAGTTTGATGAGAATATTTCAGATTGTATATGAAACCTGCACATTGTACCCCTTGATTGCACTAATGTACACAGCTATGATTTAACAATAAAAATAAATAAATTTAAAAAAATGTGAAGAGTTGACCTTTTCACACTCTGCAGTCATTTTAATGCTCTTCCCTTTGTATGTAATGATTTTCTTACTTCTTATAGCTTTCAGAATTTTCTCCTTCATATTAACTTTAGCGAAATTAATTATAATGTGTCTAGGAGAATGTTTATTCAGGTTGAGTTGTGCCGGTGTTCTGAAACTATCTGCTCTCTGAATTTTGGAATCTCTAGGCATGTGTGGAAAATTGTCTTTAATTATTTCATGAAGCAAAACATCTTTATTCTTTGCAGCAACCTCATCACTTTCAGGTATTCCTATAAGGTGAATATTAGACCTCTTCCAATTATCCCAGAGCTCTCTGAGAGAATGATCCGTTTTTGTTCTCCACTTTTTTTCCTTTTTGAGTGTTGGGGAGTATTCAAAAGCTTTGTCTTCAATATCAGAGATTCTTTCTTCTTCCTGCTCCATTCTGTTACTGAGGGATTCTACTGTATTTTTTAGATCTTTGAAGGCTGCAAATTCTTGCTTTAATGTGCCAAAATCTTTGGTCATTTTGTCTTTAAATTCTTGAGACATCTTTTGAATTTCTGCTTTAAATTCTAATTTCATAATTTCCTCCATTTTGTTGATCCTATTTGCTATCCAAATTCTGAACTCAATTTCTGTCATCTCAGCCATTTCTTTGGGATAGGATCTTGTACTGTATCTGCTTTATCATTTATTGGGGAAGTTGATCTGCTCTGATTGTTCATGTTGCCAGAGTTTTTCCACTGATTCCACCTCATGATTGTTTTTCACTGTTGCCTAGGTGGTCTGGTAAGGTGAGATTGGATTGGGGTTTCCTGGGGTTGTGGTTAACCAGCCCTTTGTTAAGGATCTGGGACTGATGACTGCAGCTCTTTCCCCTTTAGCTTTGCAAAGGACCTGTATAGTATTACAGTTTGATGCTGGGGAAACCTGCTTGGTGTGGTGGGGTTAGGTGGCTCAGTCTTGTATTCAACTGGTTCTTGTCTGATCTTGGTGGATCAGTGACTCTGGGGAAGTTTTAGCTGTGAAGAAATACAAGCAATTAAGAAACACCACCTCCCCAGACAACAACTGGAATGGGAAAATCGACGCTTCCAGTTACTACACAACCAGGGTACCCCCTAGAGGGTCCTTGGGTGATTGTCCCAAGTTAGGGGTTTCTAACCAATTGACTCTGTCAGAAGGAACTCTCAGGTGGGAGAGTTTGAAAGGTCTCCAGCAGCTAGATAGCAGAGGTCTACTGGCTGCTCAGATTTGGCTCTCTCTGGTGCTCTACAGAGGCAGAAAGACCTGCCCACTGGCACAGTAGGACCAGGGGGCTGAGTCTCTTTCTCCACTTTGTTCCTTTTTCAAGCCTAATCACTGGTGACTCCATAGGGCTGCAGTCCTGTTTCTTCCAATAATGCGAAGTGCCACGGCTTAGCGCCTGTCAGAGTGAAAGGAAGGTCAATGCCCCCAAGGCCTGGCCACTGCCCTTGGCTACCAGCCAGCTGTGGGAGCTGAGGCCTGCCTACCTTGGGTGTTCAATTTCTACTGGCAAGTGTTCGACTTGGGCTCAGTCTAATCCTGGGAGTACCAGGCCTGCAAATGCTTATCTCCCTCAGCCACCACGCCTTTGTCCCTGATGCTCTACAGCACCAGTATCCCTATAGAGTGACTTCTAGTTTCCTCTGGCAGTGCACAGAGGTGGGGGGGTGTTTCTCCAAGATTGGACCCCAGCGTGATCACTCTATTGTTGCTGGATCTTTGTGGGACATGCCCCTGCACAGTTCCACTACCGCTGCCAAAGCCAGAGAATTCAGGCTATAGGAGCAGCTCTAGGAGCATGCTGCACATGGATCTGGCAGCAGGGCGGGGAACACTGCATGGATTCTGGCAGTATCCAGTGCCCGGTGACTTCAGCAAGAACACTACTCCACTGGTGATTCTGGTTGGGTGGGGGCCTGGCCCGGAGGCAGGGCAGGCACAGCATGCAGCTTCAGTGGTCTCCTGATGGGCAGGGTATGGCCCGTGGTCTCGGCACACTCCTGGCAGGCAGGGTGCTGCATGCAGCTCGGTGGTCCAGGCTGGTGGGGTGCACTTCGAGGCCTCAGTGGTCTCTGGGTGGGCGGGGCACAGGGCCAGCCTCTGAGGTCTCCAGGCAAGCAGGGCATGGAGCAGTGGCAGGGAGGGAATGGGAGACCGACCAGCCAGGTGGTGGGGTACTCATTCGGGCAGGCTGAGGGTGGGGGGCACTGCTCAAGAGCCTCCTCCCTCAGTCTCTGCAGCAGTTAGGGATCTGGTTTATCCGATTAGGGGGGAAGGGTGGACTGAAAGTTCAGAATGGCAGGGAAAATGTAATTTCAGTTTTTCTGCTTGGTAAGAGAATGATCAGAGTCACTGCAGGGTCCCTCTGGAGGAAGAAGTCCCCACTTCTTATTGCTCTCACCCGTGGGTTGAGATAAGAGGTCCTCAGTTCACTACTTGCCTGTAGAAATCCCACAGGAGCAAATGAAGAGCAAAAGGAAAAGAAAAAAAAGAACCCGCAGCTTTCTTGGGGGAGGGGGTCGGGCATTTTTCTTTTCGGTTGAGTTTTGTACCTGGAGATTGTTTTCTTGGAATTGCAGCTTGCCTCAGCAAGGATGACCTGTAGTTATCTCTCTTCTCTCTTGGTTGGGCTTCCTGTCTTCAGCTCAATTGGATACCCTCTGGACATTATCCTTCTCTCTGGACAGGAGCCTATGTCAGAGGCTGCATCCAGTCGGCCATCTTGCTCCTCCTCAGTTTCCATGTTTTTGTATGAGTATGCAGATTCCTGTTATTACGAGTAAATTTAAAAATATGACAACCTACTATCTTCAAATCTTTGTCTTAGGTCAATCAAACAAAGTATCAAGTATTAATTGATAAATATTTTATTTTATCAAATAAATTTTATTTTTATTTTTATTTTATTTTATGTTTAAATATAACATCTCAAAACTAGATATAAAGGATTTCATAGCATGGTGTTATGGGCACTGTCATTGGCATGAATCTAATTTGATTTCTTATGGGGTGATTAAACAATGCAATTGAAACATAACTATTGTTTAAGACAATGTCCCTTTGAAGATAGTAGTTAATTGTATTCTCAGATGTATTTTTGGAGTTGCACAGTAAAGTCAGAAATTATTTCCTAGGCCAAATTCAAGCAACCATAATTATATGAATAATTCAATTAAATGTGTTCAAATGAGAGAATAATTAGAAAACTATATGCTTATGAGATTTAATTCCTAAGATAGTTACCTATCTAGATTATTTCGATGATCAAAAATTACCAAGTCTTTATTAGAAAATATGATCTCCCATCAGTGCATAATGGTCATGGTCATAGAATGATCCCCTTGATATACATGAAAAAGTCTAGTTAAAATTTGTATAAATCACAGTTGAATCATTATTTTAATCAGGTATACACGTCTCATTATGTCCTAACTTTTCCTCCCATATTAATAAAATTTATACATTAACTAAACTACAATTTTTGGAGACTGATTTCATCTTCTACTCTCTTCACATCAGCTAGATGACATATTCATGCACATTTGTCAATACTAAATATATTCAAAATTCTAAGACAACAAAAACTAAAAACAAAGTGGAAGCATTTTATTTCAGGCACTATCTGACATTTGTTAAGTTTGCAGTGGTTTATATCATAAATTTAAACAAGTGACCAGTCTCTGGAATTTTTGGTGTTTAACTGCTTGTAACAATGAGAAAGTAATACTGCTTTCCCTTCTTTAGGGTGTTATTAGGATCAAATTAATTAAAGTGAATGTCCTTTGAAAATTAAGAGCATTCTAAAAAGTGAAATTCATGTATGAACCTTATGATTGCTTTAGGAATAAAATCCGTAAGTTAATGGGACCTGGTACATGTGGCATATTTCATTTTATTGGAAGGGTCAACTGTTGATCTTAGTTATGTAATTCAACTTTTGATTTAAAGAAATACCATTTCCTTGCTTCCTCTTTTTTAAAACTTTTATGTGAAAAGATAAACCAGCCCCTATGATCAGAGTCTACCAGAAGAGAACAAAAGGTAGAGGAGGGAGCTCACACCTGGGAAAAGAAAAGTCAAGGGAGGTAAACCACCAAGCCATGAGAATCACAATCAGTTCAGCTTAAGTGTCACTTGCAGATGCTACATTATTTGGAGACTCGGCATGAAAGCCAGAGGTCTTACCCTGAACCAAAACCGCTGAGTTTTGCACAGTTCTAACTTAAAATGCTGAGGTAGTAAATGTTATTAAAAATGCTTTTGTGAAAATCAATGTAGTCTTATTTTGAAGGTGAATATTTATTTTATGAAATGAAATGGAAGACTTAATATGACACACATAAGTAGTTTATTGATCAATATGTTTTTTAAAGTGCACTGCAGGAAAATATCCAACTTATTTGAGCCAACAGAAACATAATTACTGAAGGTCTTTTCTTATTACCTTAAAGACTTTTTGTTAAATAAGAATTGTGTAGGATATCATTTATTACAATAAAAGTAAAATTTACCAAAAGGGTTTAAAATTCACCCCATGGTCAACCAATTGAGATTATTCAGTAACAATAACAGTAAAAGTCTTCCCCAAATTGGAGTAGTATAATACTCTGTTATTTGTAATGGAAAGAACTGAGACTATAGATTCAGAAGACATGAGTTTAAATATGAATTTAATTTCCCACTGGACAAATCATGTCATTAAGTTCACAGAATATGTCATATATCTGAACTCTATCCCTCGGGAGTGTATGGCTTCAAGTAAGGAAATAGATAAATAATATTAGCTTAAACAAACAGGTTTCTATTTTCTTAAGTTATTGGGAAGAGGGCTAAGAATATAGTGATGAATCAAAAATGTTATAAAGAGCCCTTTTTCCTTCTATTTCTGATACTTATTCTTTGACTTTTCATCCATGGTGGCAAATGGCTTTTATCAGAGCATCCTGCCCTCAAGTGTAATGCAGGAAGGAAGAGCAGGAGGAAAAAGTGGGAAATCTAATGTTCTCACTTTTTGAAGTTTTGTGCTTTCATTTGAAAAAGAAAGTTCTCTTAGCAGATGATTGTTAAGTATCATGAGCCATCTCTGAGTTATGTGGTTGATTCCAAGCAAAGGATAATGAGATTACCAGAGCTGGTTCGGACCAGTCACAAGTCATAGCTCTGTGCTTGGAATAAGGGCTTACCTGAGTCTAAGAGAGTTTGAACTGAATAAATATCAGATTCTTATTAGAAAGAACATAATAGGCAGAGTGATAGTTGCGGGCAAATACAATCGATTGCCTACCACAATAACTTTTGTGGTATAAGTAGACCATGCGTATGAGTTTGTCTCTCTGTTTGGACTCATTGTTCTTGGCATAATTACTCACAAAGTCCCCTGCGTCAAGCTCTTTAAATGGAGGAGGGTGGAAACAACAAAAAAGCTGGCAGAAACTTTCCATACCTCTTAAGAAATCAACTCAGAAATGGCACTGTCATGTTACCTCTTATTTTATTACCTATTGATGATAATAGGTCATCTGACCAAAGCTAAAGTTGATGGGGTAGGAACAGCTACTCTACATCTAGTTGGACTTTCTCTAAAGTCAACTGGCAAAGGAAAAAGCAGTATATAATGTCCTAGTGCAACAGAAGAAAAGTTGCAAATGCAAGAGCTGGATCTATTTTTCATTTGATATAAGTCTAAAAGCAAAGGTGGGGTTTTGGGTGGTTGAGTGAATATATTACTGCAAATTTTGCCATTTAAATTTCAGTAAGTGAGGTGAGATAGGTGAGTAGTACTTTCTCTAAAGAGATGAGGAAATGAAGTTAGTGTTTCACTGAATAATTGGATGTCTAAACAGACTTTCCACAAATGATTATTATGCAATATTGAACTCCAGAATTAAGTTTCATGATTTTTCAAACAAAATCTAGCCATTATATACTGATCAATAAAATAATTTATAAATTAAGAAGTGAAACAAATGCATACACAATTCTTTTCAAGTTGATTATTTGTTTAACTATTTAGTTTAACTTACTCTTTCATTTTTAGACTAATTACTTTAGGCTATAAGAAATCTTTGAAAAGAGAAGATCTTTTTGAACTGAATGAAAGTGATTCCTCCTACATTGTATGTCCCATCTTTGAAAAACAATGGAGGAAAGAAATTTTAAGGAATCAAGAGAAGCAAAAAATCAAGGTAATTGATTTTTAAATCCTAAAGTAGTTAATTACTACCTATAACTCAATAAGACTTTTTTTTCCAAATATAAGATATTATGTTTATTTTAATACAGGAAATCCCTAAGAAATGTGAAATGACAACCCATTTCTCTAAGTATATTTGGTTGTTATTGGAACTCTTCCTGTCCTCTAATTATTCAGTATTACTTTATCACTTCCTTTCAATATTAAAGAGCAAATATGGAGCCAAAAAATGTACATACATTTTGAGAGATGTTATCTCTGTAATACTTTTAAAAGTTGAATTGAAGTTATTATGTTATTGCTTAAGTGTACCTAGACATGTCATATCCATTTTTCCTTTGATCTGTACAGTTTTGGGAAATGATCAATACAGCAAGATTTCCCTAGTGTTGACATGTACTTATATCCTTGGCTTCTCAATAAATGGCAACTGAGGTAACTTCTACATCTGAAAACCTGCATCTACATAGTATTGGTCCAAGTTAACTTTATGGTGGCCAAGGCCAAAGCCTAAGAGAAGAGGGAGAGATACTCTACATCCAGCATTGTATATAGGGTGGCCATAAAGTTTGCATGCAATTTAAAATAGTGTGAAATTTTACATGAACTTTATGTTCACCCTGTAAACACACACACACATATGAATACCTTTTCTAGAAACAATAAATATAATCTGGAGGTAAAAAGTATATTTATATTAATGAAATCATTTCAAAACTCACAAAAGTTATAAAATATGATTATTACTCTTACCATTTATGCTATGTGGTATAAAAATCAGCAACTAGTTGATTACATACCATGCCAATAACATGGGTCATAATTTAAAGTTTAACTGAATTTATTCCTTTGTTATTCCTTTCTTTTTATTGTCTTTGGAGTACATAACTTCATGATATATATATATATATGGCATTTGTACTAATATAAATTCTATCCAATTTTAATTGTTTCTACTTTCTTTAATTATAAAGGCGTCTTCTCACAAAGAGGCACATATTGGGAAACCATCTCTCCTTTATGCATTGTGGAACACCTTTAAGTCTGCCCTGGTTCAAGTGGCTTTATTCAAAGTGTTTGCTGATGTTTTGTTTTTCACTAGCCCATTCATAATGAAGTAAGTTGGTCTTATGTGTTTGCTTTCCTTCCTATAGGTAAACAGTAAGCAAGTGTTCTACTATAAAAGTTCTACTAAAAAAAGAGTGGAGAATGTGCTTCTCGTGAATTTTATTTAGTGGATAGGCATTCTATTAATGTTGTCTGTAATACAAATGGGAATTATAGTAACATGGACAATATTTGATGAAGCCAACTAAGTATTAAGCAGTGCTCTAAAATTGTATGATAATTATATAAAATCAGTGTTCTCCAGACAAGCAGAACCAATAGAATATATATAGGTATATAAAGGGGATTTATTATGAATTGGCTCAGGCCGAGAAGTCCCCTAATCATATTGTCAGCAAATTGGAGACCCAGGAAGGTTAGTGGTGTAATCCAGCCTGAGTCTCACAACCAGAGAACGTGGCACTCTGATGTCTAAAGGCAGGAGAAGATGGATATCACAGCTTTAGAATAGAATAGGATCAATCATTCTCCACTATTTTGTTCTATTCAGGCTCTCAAAAGATTGGATAGGCCTCTATGCCCTGGGATCTTCTTTCCTCAGTCTATTAATTAAAATGCTAATCTCTTCTAGAAACACCCCCACAGACATACCCAGAACTTATGTTTTACCAGGTGTCTGGGTATATCTTCACCCAGTTAATTTGACACATAAAATTAATCATCACATTAGTTACCTTATTTAATCTTTACAACATTGCTATGAAGTAGGAACATTATGACACTCATTATTACAATGAGTAATAATCCCAAGGTTACATGGCTAGTAAAGAACCAAGAGTCATGACTGAAATTTAGGATATCTTGCTCAAATGTTATGTTTAGAAAAGGAAATGATAGATATATTTGTTATGTTTATTAGCTGCGATCTTTTGAGAATTAAACTTTATCAGCCAATGTAACTAAATAAATAAATTACTATATATGATGCATATTAAAATATGTTATAATTATGTATAGATGTCTGTAAAATAAAAATATACATACACATATATACATATATATGTATATATATATATTAAAGTGACTTAAAGCATTTTTGTAATATTTATCTGCAAGAGGGCTGCAGGAAGACAATTAAATTGTGGTCTTGACTGTGTGCTGTGTTTTTCAAGGAGATGTTGCCTTACCTTTAACTCTCATGTGAAAGAAATACAGAGAAACATATTATTTTATTAACTTCTGATTATATTTTCATTATTGAAAATGTTTCCAAGTTGTTGGAGTGTTTTTTTTTGTTGTTTTTGTCTTTTTGGGTTTTTTTTTTTTTTTTTTTTTGAGACAGAGTCTCAAGCTTTTGCATTGGGCAGAGTGCTGTGGCATCACAACAACCTCTAACTCATGAGCTCAAGTGATCCTCTTACCTCAGTTTTTCTATTTTTAATAGCAATGGGGTCTCGCTCTTGCTCAGGCTGGTCTTGAACCTGTGAGCTCAATCAATCCATCCACCTCAGCCTCCTAAAGTCCTAGGATTACAGCATGAGCCTAGATGAAATCTCGGAACTGTCCTGCCCCTTGCTTCTGCCCCCCCCTCCCCTCAGTATATTCTGATTATCTAATTCTGTAAAATTAGCCATGTCAAAATTTATAGAAATAAAACACTTCTATTACATTCACAATTTGGAGGGGCAGAACTTCACACAGATTGCTTTTCTCTGCTGCACAATGTTTGGGACCTTAGCTGAGTATGTGGGAAATCTGGAGATAGGTCCAGCCGGAGCCATCTCCTATGGCTGGTGCGAGATATGTGGCTACTGCTCGGGTTCTGGCTGTTAACTGGTCACCTTGGTTCTTCTCCATGTGTGCTGGTGCTGCATTGTCCAAGACAGCTTTTTAATTATATGTCTGCTGCCTATAATGATGGCTAAAATGCCATCATCATATAAGAAATCTCTCTCTTTCTCTCTCTGTCTTTCACACACACACACACACACACACCTTCTCTGAATAGTTCGTTTGAGCATACAGGTCTCAGATAGTTGCACTTCTTTTATGGAAGCTGTGTTTCCTCAGAGTGAACATTCAAGAGTCTCAGACAAGTTGTTTTATGACCTAGGCTTGTAAATCTTAGAATGTCACTTGTGCTGAATTATTTTAGCCAAGCAAATCTCTAAGCCAAAATGCAAAAGAGAGGTATTAGGGAAGGAGTTGAAGGGATGAATGTGCATTATCCTATTATTCTGACTCACATGTGTTATAAAGCATATAAAATATTATTTTTATTAATTTATTAGTAGAATAATACTTTGGATATTGACCAGATATGTCTCTTATTGATTGTTGTTTGCTCTTTTCCTCCATTTATATATCTTATTGTAAAATCAAACAAATAAATGAATGTTTATATTAGATATTCTACCTGTTATTTCTTTACTATGCCTTGACTATAGATTATTTTTAATAATTCTTGATTAATATGTGTAGAACCACACTAGTACCTGGTGATAGTCCACGTACACATTACTCCACATTCCATACCCTACATATATATTTGGGCAATACAAATTGCTTTAAATTGTTCACACATTAGCTAAGCCATCTTAGCTAATAGATCTTAGCAAAATAGATCAAAGCCTAGAAATCTATGTTTTATTTACCAATTTATTTAACAATTTCACCAAGAATTAAATGTTCTAGTTTAACATCATCAGAAAAGTTGAAAAATGGAGACATATAGACCTTTTTTATTTTCTTTTCCTCTGGGCACAAAGTCCCAGCTACTTGGGAGTCTAAGGCAGGAGGATTGCTTTGGCTGAGGAGTTGGAGGCTGCAGTGTGACATGACTGCAATAAGAATGAGTTTTTAAAATCAGTGTCCTTTGGGGAAAATGATAGTGATATTGTCTTACCTAATTGCATAGGATTGCCTACTTGTTCTAACAACCAAATTGACTCATAATGGCCATTTATAATGACATAGAACATTTTTGCATCTCCAGAGTTCACAATGAAAAAGGCCCATTTATAAAACCTCTATTACTATACCTGTCACTGATGAAATAGAAAAAAAAAAAAAAAAAAACCTACTTAAATAAGCCAAGAATCGTATGCATGCAAAAATAAATGACATACACATTTATTGTATCTCTTAGTATATGCTTATTTTTTCATCCTTTTGCACCATATATGTAGTTTTTTAAAAGTATGATTTCAGTGTATAAAAGGGTGAGATCACATGTATATTGTTATTAACAGTGAACATCAGGCACTGAGTTTTAATCCATGTTTAGAGCTGAGAGACAATAAGCAGCCAAGATAGTTATGTTCAGAACCATCCTCACGGTTGTCCTGTACCCCAACAGTGACCCTCATCATTATAACTTTGCTGACACCAAACTTAAGAGGAAATATGCAAAGGTAGAAAGTGGGGAAATTGCTTATGACTAAAAGTGCAATAAAAAGATGAGATATAAATTAAGCCTTTAAAAATGACATCAATGTGCCATCTTAAGAGATCCCCTTCTTCAGTTCTGATTGTTGTATTTCTTTATGTTTGACAAAAGTACATGATTTTGAGAAAAAAAGTTGTGTTTTTTGTTTTGGGTTTTTTTTTTTTTTTTTTTTTAAGAAATTAAGTCTCACTATGTTGCCCCCGCTGGAGTGAAGTGGCTATTCACAGGTGTGATCAACCATGTCACACTGTAGTCTCCAGCTCCTCAACTAATGCAATCCTCCTGCCTGAGGCTCCTAAATAGCTGGGACTTGTGCGCAGAAGAAAAGAAAACAAAAAAGGTTTTATATGTCTCCATGTCTCAGCTTTTCTGATGAAGTTAAACTAGGACAGTTTATTTTTGATGAGATTGCCATTTGAAAACCAGAAAATAATTTCTTACCCACAAGTCTGTGAAAATAATTGTTGGCTTATTTACTTTATCATCTAATGCTTAAGTTAAAATAAATGAGGTAGGGGTGTAAAGATGTTAAATTGAACAAGTATATAAAATGAAGAGGTGGGGTTATATGTGTGTGAGAGTGCAGGGTGTATGTGTGTGTGTGTGCATGCAACATTTTGGCAATACTCGACTCTCATGAGCATTTAACTACTTCAGATGTTTAACCTGTCTTCCCCTTTCTCAATTTTTATGATATTCAGGCAAATTATCATTTTATGCGAACACAGTTTAGATTTTGGCTGGATTGGCTATGGTTATGCGGTGGCACTTTTTGTTGTAGTCTTTTTGCAAACCCTGATCCTTCAGCAATATCAACGTTTTAACATGCTCACCTCAGCAAAAATTAAAACAGCTGTAATTGGACTGATCTACAAAAAGGTAAAAAAAAAAAAAAAGAAAAAAGAAAAAAAGTAAGTAATTCCCAATTTCTAAATGGAATATTTCCTTATGTACTTTAAAATAAGAGGACTAGCTGGACTCGGTGGTTCATGCCTGTGATCCCAGCACTTGGGAGGCTGAGGCGGGTGGATTGCCTGAGCTCACAGGTTCAAGACTAGCTTAAGCCAGAGCAAGACCTCATCACTCCCCCAACCCCAGCAAAAAAAAAAAAAAAAACAGCCAGGTGTTGTGGCAGGCACCTGTAGTCTCAGCTACTTGGGAGGCTGAGCCAAGAGAATTGCTTCAGCCCAAGAGTTGGAGGTTTCTGTGAGCTGTGATGCCACAGCACTCTACCAAGAGAGGCAAAGTGATACTCTGTCTCCAAGAAAAAAGAAAGAAAGAAAGAAAGAAAGAAAGAAAGAAAGAAAGAAAGAAAGAAAGAAAGAAAGAAGACTAGCAAGATAGGATAGTATACTAAAAAGTTATTAAGGTGTCTTTGCATATGGATTCACTTTATTTTAGAAGAACTTTGACTCCATATTGACTACATTAATTTCTCTATAGTCCCTTCAGCCCTAATACATGAAATTAAGTCATGATTCTTGTCTCATGTTATGTCATTTATCTGACCTTCAGAAACTGAATGGAATTAAATGTCTAAATGGTTGTCAATCTTGATGAATCAGTAAAATTTCCTCTTTTCAACAGTCATTTTAATTCCACATACTACGTTTTCCATCTCCCTCTGCTCAAACTACCTTATTTTTTCATGCAACAAAGCCATCCTTTTCTATTCAATCAGTGTGAGCTTTTCTTTCATTCTAGGCCTTGTACCCCAAACTGGACTAATCCTTATTCCTTATGTAACCTTAAACTTTACTTTGTCCTTTCCTTAAAATACAATTTTAAATGGCACTTCTTTACCATCCACAGCCTTTTATTTACATGCTGATTATTAACTGTTAAAGAAGTTTCTTCCTTCCCTACTTATCAACTAGTTATTTAATTAACATGAGTATCATGTTCTTATTTTGTGCTCCTCTGTACATTGTAGGTTCTTCAAGATTCAGAATAGGTAGGAACTTAAGCCAGGCAGGCATGCTGGCTCATGCCTGTAACCCTAACACTATGGGAGGCTGAGGCAGGTGGATTGGTAGAGCTCAAGCATTTGAGACCAGCCTGAGAAAGAGCAAGACCTATCTCTACCAAAAATAGAAAAACTAGCCAACGTGGTGGCCTAGTGCCTGTACTCCTGGCTATTCGGGAGACAGAGGCAAGAGGATGGCTTTGGCCCCAGAGTTTCAGGTTGCTGTGAGCTATGACACCATGGCACTCTACCCAGGGTGAAAGAGTGAGATTCTGTCTGAAAAACAAAACAAAACAAAAAGCAACAAAAACAAACAAACAAAACAGGAACTTATTTACTTAGTGTATCCTTACCATTTAAGACAGTGGCTTTTTAAAATTTTTGTTAACAATTGGATGAATGAGTGAGCCCTTGCCTTTAAGAAATTAAGGGAAAGTGTTAGCATATGTAAGAAATATGTGAGACTAAATATAGATTTAACAAATGTATTTAATCAAAGTTTTACCTGTTACAGGAGCCTTTAGAGATAAAGACCCCAAAACCCTGGGAAAACTGTCCATTTTTTATGCTTAGGTTTGATAAAAAATGGAGAGCCTTATAGAAATGTGAATCCTGCAACAGGATAAAAAGAAATTAAAAAATGTTTTTGTAAAGGTTTTGTGACCCCACCTTCAGGCTCACCATATTCTGTACTGCTGGCTGAGAATCATCAGGATAGGGAGTTTATGACCCTTCCAGCTCTACATTCATGAAGTGTACGGCTTCCAGCTGAGTGGTCAGGAAAGTTCCATTGTTAATATTGCACAGTGTGGGGCTGAAGGATGAGCAGCATGAGGCAAAGTCTCTGCTGTTGGAATAATGAGGAAAAAAGTACAAAAATTCCTACAAAGCCTGCTCAGAAAATACTGAGTAGATTCTGTCTGATGAGAAACAATATTTCATGTGCAGGATGGTGAGGAGTGATAGTAGAGATGGAAGAGATTGCTTCTTCAGTTTCATTTTAAAAGAACCTTGAAGGATATATTGTAAAAATGTACTTTAATTCTATAGGCAATTGGGATCCAGTTGAGACAAAGGGAGGATGATCAGAACAAAAGGTTTGAAAACAAGTGAAGCTGGAAAGAAGGAGAAGCAGCTGTTGCAGTATTTTGGGAAATAAAGATATGAACTAGCATCAAGGCATGAGTCTAGAAACAAACAAATACATGTCAGGGAGAATGTGAAGAGGCGAATCAAATCTTATGATCAATAAAATGAAGTAATAGTGCATTGAACTCAGTGATAATCACGGTGTTTTCAGTCAGTGGGCGGAGTTGAGGCTTGGCACCGTACCTGGTTCATCAGGATCTTCTTAGAGCCTAATTCAGTTAAGTGAAACCAATTAAGTTTCGAAAAAAATGGATGAGTCACACAGTTATACATTGTGCATGTGAGAAGATGAGGGCTTATATGAAAATACTGTGGAAAGGAAATCTCAAACTTGGATAGAACTTTATGTTTCTTAGAAAAACAATTGAGGTAACAATATACCTTAGCTAATTTTTATTTTGGCCAAAGAGTATTTAAAAGCTCCTAAACTTTTCCCATCATTTAAGATTTTAAAGGTGGGTGTTTTCTTTTCATCCAAGTTACAATTTCTCTTTTATCAGATTAAAACACTTCCTGTCAGACAATTGTACAAAGGTTGCACCATCCCCTGTCATCATGCTGCCTTTTGCAGTATTCTGTAAAATTGCTGCATATAACAAAGACAGTTTCGACTGTACAATTTAGCAATAAATGGTAACTAAGGTACCCTTCATGGATTGTGAATTTTGTCTTTTACAAAAATGTAAATGTTTATTGGTCAGAAAAAAACTAAAAACAAAAATCAGTTCTCCTAACGTTAGAAATGCCATGTAAAATATATTCAATTATATGGTGATTTTTAGTCTTTTCTTTAATATTCTGAAGTATTTTTTTTCTTTTATTGTCAGGACACTTCTTAACACATTATAAGGGTTAAATACATTATTGTTGATTGTAGGTAAAATATTATACAGTAGATTTCTAAACTTTATTCATCTTATGTGGTTAATTGAAACTTTGTACCTATTGATTAATAACTCCCTGATTTTCCTTCCTCTTCAGCCCCTGGTAACCACCATTCCAGTATTTCATTTTATGAATTTTACAATTTTAGATTCCTTCTTTAAATAAACTCATGCAAAATTTGTCTGTGTCTGGATTATTTCATCTACCTTAATGTCACATATTGCAGAATTTCCTTCCTTTTTAAAGCTGAATGCTTATTTCTCCAAAGAAGATATACAAATGGCCAACAGGTATATATAAAGATGAAAAAAATACCCATTATCACTAATCATCATGGAATTTAAATCAAAGTTGTGAGCTATCACCTTGCACCTGCCAAGATGGCTATTATCAAAAAAACAAAGGACAAGTCTTGACAAAAACATGGGGAAACCAGAATCCTTGTACACTGTTGGTAGGATTGCAAAATAGTGCAGCCACTTGGAAAACAATATGGAAGACAAAATTAAAAATAGAACTACTATAAGATCCAGAAGTCCTATTTCTGGGTATATACACAAAAGAATTAATATCAGGATCTGGAAGAGATACCTGCACTCTATGATTTGCACTCCTATCCATAATATCTAAGATGTAGAAATAAGCTAATCAATCAACAGATGAATGATAAAGAAATATGCTATATACATACAGTGGGATAGTATATATTTCACTGGAAATGTTAAATGGATAGAGAATTGAATAAATGGATTTCTTTCAGCATAATTAGTAAGAACTTACAATACATATTTTAGGGAGTGTTGGGTTGAAAATATAAATATTAAATAGTGAGCACAAGTGAAAAGTGAGAATTGGACCCTGGAACGAAAGATTTATTTACATCTGCTCCATGAGACCTTTCCCACACTCTTATCTAAATTCCCATGGCCCGTATTAGTTGCTTCTGCACTTAGAATTGGCCTGTTTGTGTGTGTAGCTCCACAGACAGACTGTAATCACCTCAAGAATTGGAATTATGTCCTTTTTTAATTTTCCATAAATTTTCTGCATAGTGCTGTTCATCAGCATGCACTTGATATGTGTTGATTCATTCATGTATTTTTGTGCTGATAAAACTGAGACAATTAAGTATTATGGGGATACAAATGGAGGAAAGCCTCAATCTAACTAGAATAGATTTATTTTTGCAAGTTTGTAATTAACAGATTATGAAGTGTTATTTGCTTGGAAACTAAAACGTTACTTTCTACCAATATGCAGGGAATTCCAAAACTATGTACTTTGATCAGTCATTATGTTTCTCACATAAAATTTACCTCTCTTGATATTTTATGATCCCAATGCATAAATAACCTTGTATATTTTCACAAACTTATTAAAAGTTGACATTAAAATTTACTGTTGTGTGATTAAAAGGTGCTCCATAAGCTACAGAAGTCTTAAATATTTTGCTTCTCTTTTTACAGTCTCTGCTTTTATCAAATGTCTCTCGAAAAAAGTTTTCTACTGGGGAAATTATTAACTTGATGTCAGCAGATGCCCCGCAGCTCATGGACTTGACAGAAAACCTCAGTCTTCTCTGGTCAGGCCCCGTTCGAATCCTGTTGGCCATAGTTCTCCTTTGGCAAGAGCTGGGTTCAGCAGTATTAGCAGGGGTGGCAGTCCTTGTGTTTGTCATACCAATAAATACTTTAGCTGCTACTAAAATTAAAAAGCTGAAGGTAAGAAAATGACTGCCTCACGTTACATGTTTCAAACAGAAGTTGAGTTTTCTGACTTGTCAACAATAACATCTAGCTAACTCTCTATACATGGAAAATAGAGGTTGTAATTGGAAATCATTCAAATTTACCATTAGCGTACTCATTTAATGTGTGCAATGACTGGGCATCTGTGTTGTACAGTCATTGCTCTAAGCAAAGAAATATAGCAGCGAGAAGTCACAAATCCCACCTCTCTGGGGGTCGGTGGGGCACACAGGCATCAAATAAACAGATACATACATTATACCTTGTGGCAATTTGTATCTGAAGAAAAATAAGTAAGGATATGTTGATAGAGGAGGAAAGGGTGCCATTTTACATACAAGGGAAAGAAAAGAAATGTATAGCAACAGGGTAAGGGAGTAATCCACGTGGGTGACTGAAAAAAATGTATTTCAAGCTGAGGGAACAGTTCCACATGCAGCCGGAGGTAGGGGTGTGCTGGGATGTCTGCAGGGTATTTGCACTGCATGCAGCCGGTGGAGGTAGATGCTTCACAGAATAATTTTTAACATTCTTCCTTTACATTCAGTCATTCATCTTACTATCAATACTGTGGGTGTGTTTTGACCTCTCACCGTCTGTCAGTGTGCACGATGCTGTGCTGTAGGGATGGAGAAACAGAATAGCGCTCGGTTCTGAAGGAGATCAACCCGCTACAGTGACACATGACTTCACACATTAAATCAACATGCACAGACACAGATGCATTGTCTATGAAACTCTATTTCATTATTTTCAATGAAGCAAATATTGACCATATCTACTCATCTAGGAATGTATTAATCATATATTAGAGGAAAAAGCACATATGTACATCTATGTATGTCATGCATATATGTATGTATATAATTAATCCCATTTTTATTGTAGCTATAACTATGTACACGTGTATGTTATAAATAATAAAAATATCCAGCTATAAATGTACTCATAGACACATAGAAGTAATCTAGAGATAATAGCAGTCTTTTAAGAATAGTTATCTGTAGAGTGGAATTAGAAGGAAGGGAGATTTTTACTCATTATTCAAATACATTTAAGTGATAAAAATGACACTTTTGTTATATTTTTCTGAAATTTTCAAAAATGACTGATCTTTAAAGATAAAAACTAGAAAATAGCATATGATTATGAAGGAGAAGTATTAAAGATGCTAGTGTTTAAAATAACAGTTTTGGTTATAACTATAATGAATACTTTTTCAAACCAGTTTTTAAAAAAATATTCTGGGTTTTAAATAATGTCACCTAAAGTATAATTATTAAAAATGAAAATACATTTTATGAACTTTAGAGTCCCAGAACCTTCCTAGAGATTTCAAGATTATGCACAAAGATATGAAACAGAAAATATGCCTTTAAATTATGCAAATAATGTTATGAGTGTTAACTCATCCCTGTGTTCTTCACAAGATATACAAACACTTGACATACAATATTGATTGACAATGTTGGAGGAAGATATGCTTAATAAGCAATACCCAAACAATATGAATATGATAATAGTTAAGTATTTGAATAAACATGGAACAATTACATAGTATTTATAAAAAGAAAAGAGCTGGTATTTAAAAATACACATTTTACTTACTCTAATTCCAAATAATTAATCTAACTTATAGAGAGCTTCATTTTTATTCTGGGGACGTTTTTGTTATAAATATATGTGTGTATACATTTACATGTATATATGTATACATATGTGTGTATATATATATTCATGTATATATAAATATAGAGATAGCTGATAAAGTTTTGGGAAATATATTACATTTTAATAGTATATATGTGGATGGTGGTGTTTTTTATTCAATTTTAAACACATTGGATTTAAATAAGTGTTTTCTACTTTTTTTTTTTTTTTTTTTTTTTGCAGTTTTTGGCTGAGGCTGGGTTTGAACCTATCACTTCTGGCATATGGGGCTGGTGCCCTACTCCTTTGAGCCACGGGTGCCACCCTTTACTATTTTTATACTGCTTTTGATTACTGCTGGTTTCTTTTAAGTTACCTACTTATAACTATTTTCCAGCATTATTTCCAATATTGTATGTTTTATAAGATGGTTTTCTCAACTAAATCTTATATAAAATAGAGAAAATAGACTATACTTAAGAAGTGGCTATGGCCATATAAGTACTGTCAATTTTGTCACATATGTCCTTATTTTCTTTCCATTATATAGAAAAGCCAAAAAGAGAACAAAGATAAACAGATAAAACTACTCAAAGAAATCTTACATGGAATTAAGGTAATACATGTAAAAAGAATATGCTTTTGAATTGACTGTTTAGAGTACAGTAATAAGTTAGTTAATAAATGAAGTTTGTACTATGTTCAGTTTCTCAAAGTGAGGATGTATGTATAATTATTGGGAGGGAGTTTCAGATTCCAAATCTGTAGGAATCCTTATTGCTAAAATAGCATTTAAATGTAAAACCAAATAAAATGTAGACATTTTCTTTTTGTTTCTTGTCCAACAACTAAAAGCAAATGCTCTAAAAGACACAAAATATTTCTCATTTTAAGGAATAATATGGAAGAGCTGGGACAGGCGAAAGTGACAATAATCTTGCCATGAATGTAAAGGCAGATTTCTAAGGGAGAAGTGATGTCAGTTAGCTAATTTATGTGAGATACAAATGATCGCATAAATGCTACTCTACAAATATGTTTCAAATCGTTATTTTCCCTGGGAAAGTGACCTTATCTATGCCACTAATATTTTCTCTGTAGCAAAATGAATGAAACCTCATGAACTTTCATATCCATAATTTCAAATCCTACTGCACTTAGATTATGCTTTATCAGATTTTTCTAAGAGGAAAAGTTTACAAAGCCCATGTGTAATTTATTTGCAGATTTGTCAGTAGCACTGTATATACAAATCATATGTACACTTTGATTCACCTTATAATCAAAAATGGCTCTTTTGTATTGTGCTATGTAGAGCTTTCACAAAATTATAAATTACTGAAGTGAAAGAAATTGTTACTAATTGTTACTTAAAGAAGCCTTAAGAAGGGACTGGTAGCCACTTATTTATGTGAAATTCCATAACATAGATCTGAAATTTAACGTCAATGATTTAACGGGGTCATACACTCCAAAGTAATATAATTCTAATGCAACTCTCAGTGATTAGTTGATAGACCTTGCATGGAAAAAGTACAAAAATGCAATGCATATAGATTTTAAATACTTATATTCATAAAAGAAAATTTGTATTATTAGTAGGACATACATTGTCTGTAAAATAGCAGAATGTTTCTTCAAGATCTGAGCAAAGTCCAAGACTTGAAATAGTAGTAGTCTCATTGGGGAATAGACCAGAAAATTGTTAGAGGTCCAAATGGCAATTAGGATACTTTGAAAGTGCAAAGAGTTGGCTCCTTGGGGTTTGATAACATCTGTCATAATTATCTCTTGGGTAATACTGATAATTGCTATTATTTATCAAATTGTCTGAAATGCTATACTTATCATATTTATTTTTCATATAATTCTCATAATTCCCAAGAAAAGTATTTCTCATTCCCATTTAACAAATTAGGCAATGGAGACACACAGCAGTTGAGCCTCAGGACTAAGTGTACACAGACAGTGAGAGTATATTAAGATTTGGGAGAAAGATTTATTTTAAGGAATTGGCTCATCTGATTGAGGGGGCTGGCAAGTGTGAAAGTAGCAAAATTCAGACTCTATTCTTGCCAACGGGAGATTCTGCCTCTAGACTCAAGACTGCAGAATCAATTCCTGCAGAATCTCCTGTAAGGGCCCTCTATCTTTCCTCTATATTTAGACAGTTACTTGTTAGTTGGTTTCTAGTTGAATTGGTTATCTATCTAGTTACCAATGCTGCGGTCGTGCAGTCACCTATACATTATTTAAATGTATTTAACTGTTAAATGCACTACCCACCAATAATGAAATAG
>CAUYPK010109417.1:0-51919 GCA_963574355.1 Loris lydekkerianus
AAATGTCTACATACAATAACTAAGAAAATGCCATGAAGGCTACGTTGAACAGTTTGATGAGAATACTTCAGATTGTATATGAAACCAGCACATTGTACCCCTTGATTGCACTAATGTACACAGCTATGATTTAACAATAAAGAAAAAAAAATGCATTGTTAGGGGATTTTGTTATTGTGTGACCATTGCAGGGTGTACTTACAAACACCAAAGCTATATGGCATAGCCTACTGCTCCTAGGCTACAAACTGTACAGCATGCTACTATACTGAATACTATAGGCAGTGCAGCTCAAAGCTGAGTGTGTGTGTACATAAACATAGAAGAGGTACCTGGTACAATCAAAATACAGTATTATGGTCTTATGGGAACATTGTTGTATACGTGACCTGCTATTGACTGAAAGACTGCAAGATATGAGGTGCATGACTACATTATTGTAATTTTAAAAATATTTTTAAGAGATTATGAAACCAGATGTTGCAATGTGACTTTGTGACTTTTGTCAGAATTCATTTCTGATGATAGGTTGGCCTCTGGATGGTTTTACCAAGCCAAATGACTGCTTTGGTCTTCAGTGACACAATCCCAACAAGGAGAAGAATATGAAGAATTTGACTTTGTATTGATGCTAAAAACATGGATAAATAAGGTCTTTGGAAAACGCAGAAAATGGAAAATGGCATTGCCTGCTGCGTATAGGATGAGGTCAAATGGCTGAACAGCTATAGGAATGTTTTGTTCAGACTCATTCTGATTACATCTGCCTTCTAGGACTTTGTGGGAAGATCATGAATTAGCTATAGTCCTTCCTGGGTGTGACAAATCCTAGACTATTGTATAAAACAGCTATAGACAACTCTTGAAGGGCTACACAGCTCACACTTAGAGCCTCTTTCTGGGAGGCACCCTGACACTCATGGGAGGGATTGCTGGCCTGGCCACAGCTGATTGTTATGGAGGGAATGTTTGAACCAAGCTGGGCCAATCAGATTCTTGGAATGAGGTTACTGTAATGGGAATGTTCTAGTGAGGGGATCCATGGACTCAAGGTACTTAGGTCTTTGGAACTGCCATGGGTCTAGCCTTTCCTAATTCACCATTATTAACCTTTTTGTGAAATTTAATTAAGTGATTATTATTAGTTTTTAGTGTCAATTTCTTTTCTTGTCCTGTAAGGTAGGTTAATTATCTTATTATCTTCCAGCCTTCCCCTAGCACTGCGTTAATGCGTATGATACCTTTTTTGAGTTAAAAAAAGGTGTCGCCCTCTGGGAGGACAAATTAGAAAAAGCTGTTCTTTCCTCGGGGCAGCACAGTCCCTCATCAGGGTGAAAGGTTCGGCCACTGGAATGTGGGGTTGGGATCCTGCCCTGAGCCACTCACTTTCTTGGCCAGGCCCCTTTGTGCATTGCACAGGCTACATACCCATCGTGGCAGCCGTGCTTGTCCACCATCTGTTTCTTTGATTATCCATCTTCTGCATCAAGGTATCATTCAGAATATGAAGTGCTATTCCGGATAAGATTGACCGAAAATGTCAATCATGCAAGCCCTGTTCAGGATTTTAACGCTCATGACAAAGATACAACTTTCTCCGTGCGTGTGAATTTGTTCAAAGTCAAACCTTAAAGGAAATTTAGAAAAACTCTGTGGCCTGGTAAAGTCCACAGAAGCCTCGTCTTCTTCTGGTGAATAATCTTCAGGCTTTCAGGAAGCCTTCCTCCAAACGGTCCGGCAGACGTTCTTGAAATGTCAAAGGAGACTCTTCTTTCCCTCTGTGAACAAAACTAGTGAGAAAATGAGAGCAAGATCACAGGAGTTGACAAAGCGGTAAGCTGCAGGCCACAGCAAGAGTGACATGGAAACCACGTTGGAAGCACAGATGGCCATGGGAAGAAAATGATCTCAAGGAGGAGAAAATGCCTGGAGAGGAGGCTATTCCAGCTCTGATCATTCATTTTACAGTTAGCCTGCCCTGCTGGGTACTTGCAGCTAAGGTGAGTTTTACCACCTTTCTGAGACAAAGCTGAGAAAAGCGAGTCAGAAGCTTTCCCAAGCCAAGGGACGGCCTTCACCCCCTGCCCCAGTGTCTGCGTCATGTAGACCATCTGTGTCGCAGGAGGCAGTGTAGACTTGCAGTTAAGGACGTGAGTTTAGAATCAGGATACCTGGGTTTAAACCTCACTTTCCAGCTTTGTGGCTTTGAGGATATTACTTAACCTCTTAATGTGTTTAAAATCATGTGCACAATCCTTGACTTTCCTCTCTTCAAGAAGTGGAGTCTGTCCCCTCCCTTTGAACCTAGGTGGGAACTTGGGAGTGCCTAGACAAATAGAATGGGGCAAAAGCGATACTGTGTAATTTCCAAGGCTAGATTAGGAAAGACCCTGCTCCTTCTGCTGGTTCTTTTTGAGACAGTCATGTTGGGAACCTTTAGCTGCTATGAAAAAACACAGCTACTCTGAGGCTGCCTTGTGGAGAGACCACCTTCAAAGTGGAGGTTCCTGAGGAGCCCCAGCCACCAAGCCCCAAGCTGTTGGAGTCTTCCTAGCCTAGGCCCCAGACATGTGAATGAAGAAGCAGTCCAGCTGGACTCCTGCCCCTGTCACCAACCCACTGCAGGCTTTTGAGAGATCCTGAGTGAGTCCTGTTAATCTTCAGATTCATGAGCAACATAACAGATAGCTATTGTTTTAAGATCACGGTTTTGGAATTAAAATAGCAGATACAGACTCTTTTATTATCTGGAGGTGGAGTGCTGTGGTTAGAAAAACCTAAATCGTGTGGCTTTAGGTTTAGGTGGTGGGCAAAATTTATAAGGGCTTTGAGAATATTGTTAGTGAAAGTTTGTTGGCCCTCAGGGAGATTGGGGATGAGAGCTTAAAAAGGAAAGAGAGAAAATACTATCAGGAGGAAAGGGGACCCATATTATATAGTAGAAGAAAGTTTAGCAACATTGTTACTCAAAGTTAAGTGGGCAATGGAAAAAGTGCCTGATGAACTAAGGGCTTGGGCTAAGAAGATTTTTAAGCAGACTGTTGAAAAGGCCAACTGGGTAATTTTAGCTGCTACATGTGATAAAGACAGAGAAAGATGAGTTAAAAATGAAATTTTAACTTTCAAGCAAATTTTATAGAAGATAGAAAAGAGCCAGGGAATTTCTGGGTTTGCAAATAAATCTGTCTCTCATTCTTTGCTTCCCAGATAGCAAAAAGTTCTCAAAGTATGAAAGGACTTCAGAACTAAGATAAAATCCAGAGTGGAACTCTAAGAACCTTTGCTAACACCTAAGAAATATCTAAGGCTTCACAAAATCTTTTAGATATGCAAAAGCCTTCTATGTGTTTCAAGAGTGTGCCTCACAGAACCCCTTTATTAAATAACAGAGTTTCTAAGAATCTTAAGTGAATTGTCTCAGAACAACCTCATAGGAAGCTCAAGGCAGAGAATGTATATTCTGCTACAATTTGTGGGTATATCTCTTGACTAATAGAAGAGCCCCAATAGGATCCATGGGAAACCCACAAAGTTTTTAATAAAATTACATTGTGAGAAATGCCATCTGCTTGTTCTAAAAGGGACAGAGTACTACAAAATGAAAAAAGTC
Source organism: Loris lydekkerianus (assembly GCA_963574355.1). Taxonomy (NCBI): domain Eukaryota; kingdom Metazoa; phylum Chordata; class Mammalia; order Primates; family Lorisidae; genus Loris; species Loris lydekkerianus. The sequence continues at coordinate 3,611 of CAUYPK010109417.1, forward strand.
CTCTAGATCCCCAAAATTCTGTGAGAGGGAAGCAAAATAAGAAAACTAGGCATGGATATAAATGCCAGCCCCCCATTTTTAATAGAAAAGAAAAGACGGTTCAGAAGGTGGAACTGAGAGGCCACAGGACAGAGCCAAGAGCCACGGAGAATCATTCCCAGGCAGTAGGACTGAGTCCTAATCAAGAAATTGGTAACTCAGTATGTGCCGGGATGGATTTCAAAATTGCTATGGACCAGTGACTGCTATGTGCTTCCTGTTCCCCTCCTTTTGAACAAAAGTGTTTATAGTGGTTATCATAATACCTATCTCATCATTATATATTGGGTGTATATGAAGCAGTTAAGTTGTCTCCTTAGTTCACAAGGGGGAGGAATAGATAAGGAGGAATAGTACTTAAGGAGCTATACCTGAGGTATTGCAGCTGAATAACTGTCTCCATACCTAGATGTTTTCAATAATGGGATCCTATTCTTCTAACCTTAATATGATGCCACAATAGACGAGACTTTTGGTGATCACTGCAAAGGGATGAGTATATTTTGTATGTGAGAGGAATGTAAATAATTTATGTTCAGAAGATAGACTGTGATGGTTTTAAATATGGCTCCAATTTGTTGACACATTTCCTATCAAGAAGCGAACTTGAGCTTCCCCTCCCACCCCCGTACCTGGGAAGGTCTCTGCAACTGCCTTCACCAGCAGAGTGTGACAGAAATGACACGGCCTAATTTCCTGGGCTGGGCTAGAAAAAGTGACACAGCTTCTGTCTTTCTCTCGAGCTCCATACTTCTGGGTCCTTGAATTGCTATGTGAATAAAGCCCAGCTGTTTGGGGGCTGCCACTCTGGAGAGGTCATGTGAAGAGGCCCCAGGCCTGAGAAACCCCAGTTACTCCAGCTCTGACTTGGCTGCGTCCTCCCAGCCTAGCCACCAGACATGTAAGTAAAGCTTTACGATGACCCCAGCTTCCCGGGTCATGGGCTGCAAGTGAGAACTTCCCAGCTGACCTAAAGAAACCATGAATGATACTAAATTATTGTTATTTATTGTCGAGCAGTCCCAGGATGCTCCTGTTGGGCTCTTTAGTACCCAAAAAAGTGCAAAAAAAAAAAAAAAGTGTCTTTTGTGAAGAAATTCTAGGTCGTGGATCTCTAAGGCAAGGTTTTTGCAATTTTTGTCTCATTATGTTTGCGAAAAGAGAAGAGAGAATCAGCCGTGGAGTTGATCTCTCTTGTTTTGAATTCCAGCCCTCCATGTCCTGACTATGTGGCAATGAGCTGCTGATTTAACCAACCTCCTTATGTGTAAAATGGGTTCAAAATCAAGGCTTCAGCACTTGGAGCACAGCAGGTGTCAAGGACTGCCAGCCTGTCTGCGGCATGGGGGAATCTTACATTTGATGTGGAGCTCATGAGCCAATAACAGCAGCACATACTATATGTGCTTCCAGCTAAGTTAAGTTCAAAAAGTAGCAAAATTAATTGATGGTGAAAGAAATTCATATGCATCATCACCTCTGAGGTGGGTAGACATGACTGGCTCCACAGAACCTCGGGGGGTGATTAAAATGTTCTTTGTTTCATCCAGTGGTGTATATAAAAGCCATACTGTTTCAACGAACCATACCCTTATGATGCACGTGCTTTTCTGAGTGTGTTGTATCTCCCTAAAGAAGGCGAAGGAATGTTAGTGTGTCCTTCCTCCACGCAGGAGCAATCTTTAGGAATTCCCAGGCTGTTTGCTCCCCCTGAGCTCTCTGTCCTGCCTCCCACCCCAGTCTGCTCTAGAGCAGCCTTTGGCATCGAGATCTTTCTGCTTTGCATGTACTGGCTGGTGCTGAGCTCCAGGCTGGGGGCAGGGTTAGGGCTGTGCTGACCTGTTCCTGAGAAGGCAGAGCAGCTGGGCTGTGGGGTCCTGGATGCCCTGGGGGCTGATGAGTGGGGAGGGGGTTTCCACATACACAAAGATGGCCCCAGGGGCTGTTGGGGGCCAGGGGCTTTTGGAATAAGTGAGCAACAGGAGCACATCCTTGGCATGACAGGCCTGGTTCCTGGAAGGAGGGCAGGGAGGGAATGGATGCCAAGGGTGTCTGGGTTGGTCTAAAATAAAAAGCTTGTTCTGCTTGCAACCCTGCTATTTGGGACCTGGAGCCGTGACGTCCCTCAGAGTTTCCATTCTCTGTGCTGCAGCTGTTGGTTACGTGTTTCATTCAAAATGCTTTGCAGGAAGCAGCAGGCTCCACATTCCAGGGTTTTTAGTCATTTTTTCTCTTAGAGCTTCAGGGCTGGGATTAGAACGTTCTTCAAACCACACTGTCCTCGGCTGGACTCCCAAGAGGAAGTGGGTGGGATCCTGGGGGAAGAGAACATAGGCCTAAATTCAGGGACGGAATGAAAAGATTAGGGCCAGCACAAGTAACTGCTAGAGCTGTCAGCTGAGCCGAGGCCCAGGTATGGTGAGGGGCGAAGCATGTGGGTGGTGGCTCTCGCCCTCCCCAGCCCTGGGCTGAGGGGAATGCACAGCCTCTGGTGTATGTGTGTGTTTGTGGGGGTGTGCGGGTGTGTATGGGTGTGTAACAGACCAGAGTTAGTGGTGGCTTTTTATCCTGATAGACCCACACACTCAACTCCTCTATTTGGGCATGCCCTCCAACTGAGGGCACAAATAACTTGGATGTCACTTGCTAAGGGGGTGACAGGCTGGAACACATGCTTACATTTGGGGCAGGGAGAGGAGCACTTTAGCAGAGGACCCCATAGTTACATGAACGCAGAGAAACCACAAGAAGTGTTTGTTAGAGTGTTTGCTGCGCCTCTGGCACTGGGCCAGGTGCTGGCAATAGGGAACAAGCCAGACTCCAGGGCTGCCACCACAGTAAGGCCTGAGAACTATAGCCTAGGAGGTGTCCAGTTGAATAAGGGGGAACCAGATGGAGGGAGTAGGGGCCAGTCGGGGCCAGATTCTGGTGGGCACAGAAGGGAGCAGGTGGGTGTCGATGGCCACCACAGATCCTGGTGATGGTGCAGTGCTGGGAGGCATTAAGGGGCAGACTCTGGGTAGGGACATGGGTGGGGATGCTGAAGCTCTGGTGAGTCCCAAGGGTCCCTCCTCAGCCCGTGAAAAGCCCAGAGGTAGGCACAGAAGGGGAGAGGAGGAAGGGGATGGTCACAGGCAGCCTTCCCAGCACTGAGCCACTATGTCCTCTGTGCTCCTGGGCAGAGTAGCCCTGTGATCAGAGTCCAAGTCCAGCACTTTAGAGGTGACAGAGTACCTTTGCTCCCCATAGCAGGTAGAATTCTAAATATGACTCCCAAGATTTCTCATCTGAATCCCTGAATATGATGAGACATCAAGCCCATGGTTCTGTAACATTAAATGGCAGAAGCAGTTTCAAAGACAAAATTCAAGGTATGAGTCAGCTGAGGAGAATAAGTCAGATTGGGAGCATCAGGGAGGACTTGTCGTACCTTTGGTAACCACAGGAAGGTTACCATGTGAAGAGGACCTGAGAGAGCAGCTTCCACCTGCAGGGAAACGGCCCCCTCAATCCTATAACCGCAGAGGCAGAGTTGTGCCACAGCCCGAATGAACTTGCAAGCAGCTTCTTTCCCAGAGCCGACCCATCTCACACTCTGATCTTTGGCCTTGTGAGACTCTAGATAGAGAAGACTATTGAACCCACCTGGACTTTCGCTCTGCAGAACAGTGAAATAATAAATGGGTGTTGTTTTAAGCTGCCGACTCTCCGAGGAGTTGTTACGTAGCCATAGAAAACCAACACACTCCCACTTTCTCAGCTCATCCTGAGAAGGGCGGGGTGTGTGCCATGACTCCCACTTTGCAGTTGGGGTCGGCTATGGGGAGGTGTTCCACATGCAGGTGTGTCCAGCTGGGGCTTGGGACTGGGTCTGCTGAGTGTGTGCATCACAAACACTTCTTCCACTTGAATGGTCACACGAGAAGTACAGGCACTCAGCCTTAGCCAAGGGTGTCTGGTCTTCCCAGCCCAGAGGTAGGGGGCCTGCATCTCACACTGCCCCTTACTGGAGCCACCTCCGCAGCTGCCAGCCCAGCCGCCACCCTGGAGCAGACCAGAGCTCTGGGGAGAAACAAGAGAAGGGCAGTGACCTCAGCCTCCCTCTTCCTCTCAGATGACAAGTCTGGGCTCTATTAAGGCAAGAGACAGGAACTGGGATCCAAGGAGCAATAAAGTTCAGCTTCCCTCCCCCACAGCCAGTAAAAAGTGTTCTCTAACTTGTTTGGGTGGAGAATTTCTGAATGTTATGCTTGCTTTCCTTAATAATTTCTTCGGGCACATAGGTATCTCCTGGGAGTCCATAATGTTTGCAAGGAGGAAGGTTTTGTTCCTGCTTTATTGATTACAAAGTTCTAATGAGGATTTTCTCATTCCCACGTGAGGATTTTCTAAAAATCCCTAATTCTTCCCAGATGGTGGCCAGTTCTCTCTCCCAACCCCTGGCAGGGTGGGGCTTCAGAAAGTAGGAGAGTTTGGCATCTGCTGGACCTGCGACCTCAGCTCTGTCACCTATCCCCAGGGGAGGGTGCAGGCAAGAGTCTCCCCAAGCCTCATTTTCTTCAGAAAGACAGTCTCTAAGCTACCACAGTAAGCCAACAAATACACACAAGGTATTGCTTTCCTTATCTGCCAGCCTTACAACTAAGAACTACCTTGGAGATTTTTTTTTCCCTGATAACCAGAAAATAATTTTTATTCTCATGACAGGCAGGCCCGGTCAGTCAGCAGCAAAAGTCTTCTGTCAGCAAAGTTTGCCTCGGTGCTCTACCCTCCCCAAGCCACTTCCTCTATCTGTGTCCTGTTTTCCTTCTTTCAGACCCTGCCTGGCCAGATTGCAGGGTCCTTGTGGGGTGGGGGCGGGGGGACACTGGGAAGCCTGGGGAAGACTCTTAAAGTTCAGCATTCGTGTGGGTGCGCACCTGAGGGCGGGGCCCGGGCACTGGGGCAGACTGGCCAGCGTGGGCCCCAGCACCCGATTGTGCAGCCTCCCTCCCTCTTCTTGGGTTTCTCCTCACTGTGTTTGCAGGTCTGGAGGTTTGCTCTAAGCTAGATGTAGCTTTTGCTGTCCTTGACAAATGAGAAGAGTCTGCTTGATTTCAACCTTTTTCAAGACGGAGACTGGGGTTGTGTGGAGGCTGTGGGAGTTGTCATGCATGGGGGTGGGGTGAGATGTGAGAGAAACTGTTGGGATAGTTTCCCCCACGGCAAGAAGGATAGAGGGTGGGAGTGGGAGGCTGTGTCTTTTTTGCTGTTCCCTGAGACTTTCAGGGTGTTCTGGGAAGGAGGGTATTTGAAGGCTATTCCAAGTCCCTGGATGTCGAGGGTAAAACCGGTTCCTCCCGGGACTGCCTTCCAGGGCAGAGGCTGGAGGAGCTGCTGGTGGGCGTCCATGAAGTGGGGCCCTCTGCTCAGGCTGAGTCTTTGAGGCAAGGCCCTGCACTGCCCTCAGCTGCCTCCACCCTCCTCCCCAGGGCTGTGGGCTCAGAGCTGAGCCAAGCACAAAACAGACAGCCTCTCTCTGCCTCTCTGTTCCCACCCCTTCCTGACGGAGTCTGGTTTTCATCACCCAGTAATCACTGAGTGAGGCTTCCCACAGCCTGTGTCTATCCATCCACACTCACCAGCCCTCTGAGCCCTGAGGGAATGGATAGACAGTCAGGCAGATTGGGGAAATTTGGGGTCCCACTGGGGGCTGTTCCCCCCTCTAAGGCAAAAGAGAGGCAGGTCTCCCAGGTTGTTGGAGGTCATCTCCACCCTCGCCTGCCTAAAGCTGCCAGGTTGGCCCACCTCACCCTGGCAGCCAGTGACAGGGACCATTAGCTGTCCTGTTCACCAGGAAGGACATGGGTTGGAGGGCTGAGGAATTCTAATTAAGCTTCCCCAGCTGGCAGGCCGGCTGGCGGGTGAGAGCTGGCACCTCCACCCCTGCTGGAGTCAGTGCCAGCCCTGTCCAGCCTGCTTGATGCCCACCTGCTGCTGTGGGAATCCCAGCTTTGGGCTACCTCGCAAAGCCCCTGAAGACTCCCAGGTGACAGGGGTCTTGGCCTTGCCATGCCACCTGGCTCCCCCCTTGCCTGGAGTTCCCACCCTGCAAGGTAAGGCAAGCTGGCTGCCATCTAAGTGAAATGCACACACCCCTCCACACCAAACCCCACCTGGAATGTCTCATTCAGCTACCACAGCACCTGTGGCTCTATGTCTCTTTTGACCTCCTCACTGTGACTTCTCTGAAGGAGGTGGGGCCTCAGGGGCTGCGTTGCCACATGGGACACCCCACCCCCAACCCAGCCTGCCATTCAGACTCTCATTTCACTCCCCTCACCAGCTCTTGACACCTGGGTACTGATCTGGTTCTGCTCTGACCCATTGTCAGCTTTGAGCTACTCACTATCTCTTTGGTCATCAGTTTCCTTGACTGTAAAAGGGGGTGATACTTCCAGTTCTACTACCTTTCTTGGGGCTACTCTCCCATTACTAATCAGAACATTTATTTAGGGTCTGCTGAATATGAAATATGATGTGCACCTGGTTGGTGCTCTGGCAAGGGTGCCTCAGGTCATGGTCACTGCCATTATCATCCTAGGGGCATAGCCAACACTGAATTTGATCACAGAATCTGTCTTTGGGATTCTCCCACCTTTTGTATCATTTCACCCCGCTATTCATGGGCACCAGGACCTCCCAGCTGACCTTCATCTCTTCTGCTTTCTAAGAGGATACATCTTCTAAAATAGGAGACTAAAGAAAGCAATGCTTGTCTCAAAGACATGACATTCTGCTAGTAGAGCCACAGGTGCTGTGGTAGCTGAATGAGACATTCCAGGTGGGGTTTGGTGTGGAGGGGTGTGTGCATTTCACTTAGATGGCAGCCAATTTGCCTTACCTTGCAGGGTGGGAACTCCAGTCAACTCCCTGGAGCTTTCCCCATTGAGACTCTTCCCCTCCCCAAGTGCCCCCAGGGAAGCTGGGCACACAGTGACCACTGTGGCATGGGAGAGAAGGCAGACAGTGGCAGTTTAGAGGACCACTTTTGGAGTCTGACAGATTTGGATTTGAATCCCAGCTCTACCATTTGCAGATTGGGAGACCTTGACCTTTGTTTCTTTGTCCATAAAGTAGGGCTCACAACAGCACTACCTACCTGGTAGGGCTCTCAAAAACTGAGTGGTATTATATGGTGAAATGGTGTGGTCACAGTGCCCAGCCAGAGAGGGTGCTCAAACATGTCACCTGTTAGCATTGGGGATACCCTAGGTCTCCCAGTTACCACTGGGGTATGGGTTGAGGCCTGGCGGGCAGCGCAGCATAGAGCAGGAGTGGTGGTGGGGAGTGGCAGGCAGGAGCTCCCCAGTAGTGGTCACAGCAGAGAGCGGGGAACGTCTGAAAACCTGGAAATGATACCAGGTGTGGTCTTTCCTTCCTGGTCCAGCACTCTGTGTGTCGCCAGATTCCCAAGAGTCCCTGGCTCTGGCTACAACCCAGCGCTTTCTCAGGGTAGGCCTCTGTCTTTACAGCCTCCTTCAGCTGGTCTGCCTTGGTGTGGGGAGTAACTATTAATACATGTACGGAAGACGACATGGATCCCTAGATGGTTTCTGCTGGCACCAGAATGCCTTGCAGAGGCCACCTCCAGCACTGCCACACAAGATGGCAGCAGGCGCAGAGCCCTCAGAGAGTGAAGCCTGCCAGAACCAGGATTCAGAGGGCAAAGGACTCTTTCCCACAGAGCCAGGGTGCACATCTGCATATTGTTGCACTGTGGTTTGCGCACATTTGCATCCAAGTCCACCTCCACTCTTACTCTTCCTTTTCCCACCTCTAGTAAGACTGAATATTTAGGAGTGGCTCCAAACCTGTAGTATCTAAGCCCCCATGCCCAGTTCTCTCCATTTCAAGTGTGTTTTGAGGACCTGATGTCTGCACCAGCCTTTATCTGGGGCTTTCAGGGCGGTAGAGCGTGGCTACTCACAGCTTAATTGGGAAACAGTTCCAGGGGAACGTATTAGACAGGGCATGTTTAGGGGCAGTAGCTGCCCTGGTGAGGGTGCTTGGAGTGGGCTGGAGGGGTGTGGGTGGTGAGCTCCGGGGTTTCAGCACAGGGCTTCACATGTGCTGGCTGCTGTGTTGGGGAGGGCTCTGTGAGTCTCCTAACTCAGCCCTCCTGGGTCCCATGACCCTTTTTGGAGCAGGGATGACAAATGGGGCCCTTACGTCATGTGTAATATCGTTGACCTGCACTTGGACCAGACTGAGTGTGGGCCCAGAGCCACAGGTGGCCTTCAATACAGTGGCCAGGGTGACCACTCAGTCCATCCCCATTCACTGATACAGATGAGGGAAGTGAGTACAGAGCGGTCAGGTGACATGTGACATGCTCAAGCATCCACACAGGAAGAGGAACCGGGAGATGAACCCAGGCAACCAGGCTCCTTGGTTGTGCCTTTGACCATCACATTCCACAGCCTCTCACGAAAGGGTGAGCTGCACTGGTCTCCAGAGCAGGAGTTAGCAGCCTGTCAGGGATTGGAAGCACCCCGTTTGGAGTCTGACTGCCTGGGTTCAAATTCTGGCTCCACTGATTACAGCTGTGTGACTTCAGGGAAGTCACTCGATTTCTCAACTGAGGTTTCCTCACGTGTTGAGTGAGCACAAGGCATCTATCTCATAGGAACCCGATGGACTTCACACCACAGTGAAGGTGCAATATGCATCTGTCACTGGATGGGGATTAAGGGAGGAGGTCTGGGGATGGCTAGTTGAGGGTGTAGAGAAGAGAAGGCCAGGCTGGAGCAGGGGCTGCCCAGGGAAGCAGAGGACAAGGGTGGGCCAGGGGAAGAGAGCGCCAGGGCTAGGACTATCAGCCCTGGTGTCCTTTGTCAGTCCAGAGAGGCAGATGTGGCAGATTTGTCTGAAGCTGCCTGCAGTTGGTAGCCTCTCTTCACAGGACTCATCTGGTCCCTCATACAGGTGCTAGGGAGCCAGCCATTCTGCTCCTCATGAGAGCTCCAGGGTGGGGGAGTGCCAGACCCCTCAACTCCCAGTCCCTCAGAATGCCCCAGCAGCCCATGGTCTACCTGCAGGGTCCACAGCATAATGGAGTTTTGAGTTTTCTGTCATGGCACTTGAAAGCAATGCCCAAGTTTGCTTGAAAAAATGCCTAAGAAGCATAATGGTTTGGTCTCTGCATATGATTGTGAAGAGGCCATCAGACCCCATTGTCAAAGCAGGAGAGCCCAGGGCAGCAGAAGACTGGCGGTCTCCATGGAGGGAGACTGGGGTGTTGAACAAGGCTGAGAGAGCAGAATGGGGAGGGCTGGGGCATGAGAGGATGAAGCCAAGCTGCCCATCATGAGGAAACACTATGTATCTAGGCAGGCATCCTTGCCCACTCACAGGCCCAGAGACCACCATCAAACAGTTTAGAGTGGCGGGCCAGTGTGCAGGTTTCTGGAGAATGCTCATAAGAGACTCTGTCTGGGAGTCCAGTTTGGACTAAAGCAAGTCTCTCCTCTTTACCCTTTTTATTCAAGCATGTTTGGGCAGACTGAGCTTATCTATTAACTGGAGCTAGAAGGGACTCAGGGCTCAACCCCTTTTCGGCCCCACAGGTATGGGCAGGGAAGAAAGGTGACTGTATACAACTGAGATCTACCCTACTTGGGTGTCCAGCCCCAAGGCACCAGCTCTGTGCAGGAGACCTACTGAAGGGCAGCTTAACCTGGTCTGGTACAGACAGGGTCTGCTAGAGGGTCAGGCCCTGCCCTGTCCTTCCTGGCAACCCAGGCTTGGTCAAGTCATTCAGCCTATCTGGGGACAATGTTCTTGGTCTTCTCTTTTCCATTCTTGGCTTCACTCTTCCAGTTAGATCCTTTGTGACTTGGATCCTTCCCCCTGTATAACTCACATGCAATACAGTTATCAGACCTTATGTGTATAGCTCGATGGATTGACACGTGTGTCTGTCCCCATGTGATTGTGACTACCAGACTGAGGCATCTATAGACCATCCAGCTCTACAGATGGTCCCTCTGTACCTCTCCCCAGTAAAAACCACCCCAGAGGCAACTGTTGGACTGACTTCTGTTGTCCTAGATTCATTTCACCTATTCTTGACCTTCACACAAGTGGTATCACACAGTTTCTTCATGTCTGGCTTATTTTGCTCAACATAAATTGTTGAGATTCACCCATGCAGTTGTGTGTAGCAGATGCTTTTTGTTTGTGTTTTAATCACACAAGCAGTGTGATTAAATGCAGTGTGTTTAATGCAGTGTTCCATTATAGGAGCATTTCCTGATCTGTTGATGGGTGTTTGGGTTGCTACTGTTGGGGGTACTATGAATAAAGCATTCATGTGCATACTTAGTTACCAACACGTGCATTTGTCTCTCTTGGGTGGATAGGTAGGAGTGGAATTGCTGGGTGGCTTGGAAGTTTTAGAGGTCTCAGTCCTCCCTTCCCACTAGCTAGGTTTTGGGACATAACAATGTTGGTGAAACAGTTGTCCCCACCTGCCAGTGCTATTTCCCCTCCCAGGTGCAGCTTCTTGGGAAGGTTAGGTGGCTCTTTCACACTGCTGGGTGGGAGGAACTGAATGACCCATCCTGGAAGCTCCCTGCCTTTAAAAACCACTTGAAGAGGCCTAAAATGCTACAGAGGGAGTTGAGGGCTCTTCCTCTGGGGAGGGAAGGGAGGTCAGGAGTGTGTGTGCTCAGGGCAGCAGTGCAGGAAGGATGCCCGAGGTGCCGTGACTTGTCCAAAGTCACATGGTAGCCAGCAGAGATGTCAACTCAGGTGAGTCTCCTTCTGGCCTTGGAGTTCTTTCTACCACAGTAGGCTGCCCTGTCTATGGGGGAGGTTAGGAGGGTCAGCCAGTGCTCAGGGCTGTGAATCTGCCCTGAGATCAGCCTCCAGGCAACTCTTGGGTTCTCCACCCCTGCCTGGATATCAGCCCTGCCTTTGGCCCAGTCCCCTCCTAAGGAGACATTCCCAGGCCTTGGACAGCCTGAGTCATGAGCTAGAGGAGAGAGACACAGCCTGGGGGCCTGTATTACCCAAGACCCCATGCCAGGACCTGCCGGTGAGCCAGCCATGGGTGAGTGGGGGCAGCTCTCAGAGACCATTCCTGGAACATGGTTTGTCCTGAGTAACCTCTCAGGCTTTCTTGGCCAGACTAGCACATTTGGTCTCAGGTTGGCAAGGCCTGGGATGGCTGTGAGCATCTGGTGAGGCCTTAGTGGGCAGTGGGAGAGCTGCACTGGTCCCTGGGAACTGGGCCATGGGTATTTCCACTGGAGGAGTCTGGATGGTACATTCATGGTGTGAAGATTTTGGGCTGTGGGATTAGGAGTTCTCTAGCTTTGTTCCAGGAAGGGAGGGAGGCTTTGTACACGTGTGTGATGTGCATGTATGTGTCCACTGCTCAGCCATTCATTCATCCTGTAATAGTTCCTGATTGCCTACTATGTGCCACTGGGGATTCCACAGTGAATAAAAGAGACAAGGTCCCTGCCCTCAAAGGAGCTTAGCAGACCCAGAATACACATCTCCATGTGATGGGTGTACCTGAAGGTACGTATCTAGTGGAACACGTGGCTGCCTGTGTGTGTGTGTCTGTGTGTCTGAATGGAGGTCTGAATATCTGAGTTTCTGAGTGTGTGAGTGTCTAACATATGGGTCTGAGCGTGTGTGTGAAAGGGAGAGAATTACTCATCCACTCAGAGGACTGTTCTAGAACGGCCTCTCCCAGAGCAGTTATATTTTCATAAATAAAAATAATCAGATAATGAGTTCATTTCCGATCTCAAGTTTGATGCCAACATTCCAGTGAAACAAGACCGGCTGGCGGGCTGGCTGCTCTCTGTGTGGCTTGGATTAGCTGGGGAAAATGCAGGGGCCAGACCTGCCGCTTGCAGGCTGCAGGGGGTGGGGGTGATCTGCAGCCAAAGGAGCAGCAGCTGCATGTGCCTGGGGCTGAGAAGCCCCTCATTCCCACACAGGTATCAGCAGACTCCACAGCCTGGGTAAGACCTGAACTTCCCCCATTCATTCCTTCAGGACCAACAATGGGCAGAGTCTGTGCAGCTTTGTAAATAAATGCAGATGCCCCCCAGGAGAGGCCCACAAAGCTGCTGTGAATCCCTGAAGGCCCAGCGAATAACCCTTTTCCTGGGCACCCAGGCTGGAGCTCACAGGTGCCTCCTGGGACAGCAGGTAGCCGGGTACACAAAGAAGTTGTGGCTGGATCCTTGAGGGGAGAGAGACAGAGGCCACGTCTAGACCACAGCCCCTGCTCCCACTTGGATCGGCACCCAGGGAGTCAAGTAAACAGCTTAGTTTGGCATTCTTGGCCTTGCACAATGTCTTCCCCAACTGATCTCAGTTCTCCTCTTCCACTTCCCCCTTGCCCATGCTCCTGCCTGACACCACATCCCCTCTCCTTTGCCATCTCTGCCTTCATTAGGCTGGTCCTTCTCTTTGGAATGCTCTTTGTCTAATTCTGCATGCCCAGATGTATCCATTCTTGAAAGCCCAAACATCACCCCTTCATGAAGTCTTTCATAATTCTGCCAGCTAGAAAAGCTTTCTTACACTCAGCAATGACCACCTTTTAACACCTTTTATTTGTCCTCCTGACTCCACGTAAGAGGACAGGACCTGTGCCCCACGTACCTAATTTTCCTCCGTCAGTCCCAGCCAGCCTGCAGTGAGGAGCCTGCCTGGACGGTGCTCTGAGCTGGATCAGTAGTGTGCTACAAGCCTGCCTTGGGGGAATCTGGGAAGGGGCTTGTGCCTGAGGTGTGCCCGTGCTCTGAATTCGAGACTGAGTGCCAGCCAGGAATGCCCTGACAGTTGTATAGAGGCTGAGAGAAGGACGCTGCGAGAAGGCAGACAGGGAAAGGGCTTTTACTTGGACTTGCAACTTGGACCCCAAATCAAGACATCTGTGAGCCATCAGGGAGTTACACCGGAGAGGGGAAACTGTGGGGATAAACGCGGGCTGATTGGGAGTAAGAAAGAATTCTCAGAGGCTGTCTGTCCATCCATCCAACCATCTGTTCGCCTGCTGTTTACTTGTATTCAACAAGCAACAATGAGCATCTACTGTATGCCAAAGCCCTGGGAAGCTTTACATACATTATTTCATCTACTCACAGCAGCTGTGTGAGGAATGTGTCATTATCTCAGAGGAGGAAGTTGAGCCTCAGAGAAGTTGAAGTCAACATCCAGGGTCACACTTCAATGTTCAGGCTGCTTCTCCAAAGCTCAAGCTCTTCCCACGCCAGTGAGGAACAAGTGGCTTATTTCTCAGTCTCTCCACAGCTCCAGGCTGAGCTGGATCACGGCCCTTGGGCGACATGATTAAGCCTTGTTCTTCGTCTGGGAAGTTTAGCCTATGTCTCCACCCAGAGCCTCCACCACAATTTGGCTACGAGCCAGCTGTCTTTATCTCCTAAAATCTTCGCTGACAAGGCTATTTGTAGGGGCTGGATCCTAACCCCATGGAGCAATGCTCTGGAGTGGAATTTCTAGCAGGGAGGGGAGTTTTGCTGGGCAGGGGTCCTCTTGCTTTGCCCAGAGGGAGGACAATCTTGGCAAGAGGGCCCAGCGTGGAAGGAAGAGAGGGAAATATCCTCAAAAATCACCCAGGAGGTTACTGAAAATGCATATTCTGAGGCCCCATCCTTATAGAGTCTGACTGAATGGTCTGAGGTAGGCCCAAAAGTCTGACTTGTTAACAAACTCCAATGTTTTTGATGTGAATGGTCAGAGGACAGAGAAATAAACATGAAACGAGACTTCCCTTAATGTATCTAAAGATCACACCCCTGTTTTGTTCGCATTCGTCACGCAGTAGATTGGCACTAAGCTGAAGACCTAAAATCCTTCAGTTTTAGATTTTGTTTTAACGTGTGGGGAGGCAGTCTAATTTTTGGATTCCATGAGCAGATCTTTACACTGAACCCCCCACTAGGCTCATCTCTTTAAATATGGCCTATCCTCCCTGCCCCACCAAAACTTTTTGGGCCCAAATTTTATTATTCAGTGTATTTCCTACTCCTCTTAGCTGTGATGGTCTGCAAACTTGAGAATTCTACTGCCTACATCTTCATCCAAGCCCCTGGTAAACACAGGCCAAGGAGCCAGGACCAAGGCTGTGTCAGAAGCTCTCTCCCCACTGCCATGGGCCACAAGGCCCATGACCTAAGCACTCACAAGTGTTTCAACCTGAACCATCCAGGTGTCCATAGGAAAGGATCCAGTGAAAGGATTGCTGAGATCCAGCCACAGTGCTGCTCATTCCAGAGTCCTCCCTCATTCTGTCAGCAGGACACCTGGATCAGACCCTGAACTCATGGCTTACAGCACTTTGATGCACAAGCTCATCTTTTCACAGTGCATGTCCAGAATCACAAAATCAAGGCAGAGCAGTTTTCTCACTATGTTCCTTCCTGAGAATCAGATCTCCTCAGTGTCCACACCACAGCTGGGCAACCTTTAGGCTAGGAGACCTGTGCACATACTCGTGACCCAGAAAATGGAGAGAGGTGTGTGTTGGGAGGAGAGGACACACTTGTGGGAATTTGGTCTTCCTCAAGGCTGGAGGTTTGAATGAGTGATCAATGTAACTCTGGCCATAAGTCTTGGAATGAAATTCCTCCCTTCCCACTGGTGGAAAGGGCTGAGCTGCTGCCTCTGCTTCCCAGGAGGGAATTTGAACCCCTGAGCTGGCTGAGTGCAAAGTGGGGAAAGCAGGGAAGAGGGGACTCTGCCACTGAAGTGCTCTGGGCCTGGCTGGAAACCCTGAGCTTGGAAATTTGATCCAGGTCTAAAACAGCTCCAGACGTTTCCCACATTTCTTGGAGGGCCTTCTCACCAGGACTTGGGTTTCTTTTGAGTAATCCTCCCCCCTAAACCTGTCCCCCCACCCTACTGGGGTGGGTTGGTAGGCAGGAAGCAAGCATTTACCATGCCTTTAGGGATTCTGGGTTGGTTGTCTCTGAAACCAGCATCAGCTACTGGAAGAGAAAAGTGGGGGAGCCTTGGAAAAAGGTACAAGACCCCCCAGGTCTCCCAGGCCATGCCACTGGGCTGCTAAGGGCCAACAATCAATGTTCTTTCTGCTTCTTTGGCTCTGAAGCTCATGTGCTGAGTTCAAGCTGAGTGGAACTACCTCATACTCTCAGAGGGCAGCCACCTGAGAGCCCAGGCCTCCCTTTCTCTGGCTGTCCCCCCTTTTGGCCTCTGGCTCCTTGACACCTGCTCTTTCAGGGGCCAGGGAGAGAGGAGCCTGACCTCTCACTCTTCACCACCACCACTTGGCCATTAGTCTGAGGCCTCCCTATGCTCCAGCCCATGCTGCAG
The DNA here is from genome assembly GCA_963574355.1 of Loris lydekkerianus. Lineage (NCBI taxonomy): Eukaryota > Metazoa > Chordata > Mammalia > Primates > Lorisidae > Loris > Loris lydekkerianus. The sequence goes on from CAUYPK010109417.1 coordinate 19,016, forward strand.
TTGGGGGTGCCCTGCCATACAGGCTTGCCACTCTTGGGAGCTAGAAGTAGCTGCTTTGGTAGAAGTTTTGGCCTAAAAAAGGAGAAAACATGGAGGTAGCCAAAGGAAAAGGTGGCTTTGCTGGCACAGCTCCTCAGGGACTAGGCTTGGAGTCACAGTGGTGCCTGGCCTTTGGAAGCGGGAGTGGACCCTCCCCCAATGTCCCATAAGGGGAGCCTAAGGAAAAGCATGGGCAGCAGCAGAACCACCTTCATAGATAGCATGTCCCCAAGAAAGTCGAGGGCCACGCCTGCCTTCTGTTTCATGGATGTGGACCACTGTGGGTCTACCGTGAAGTGCCGCAGGACAAACATGGCTCATCCCCGCAAGCTTCGGATTTACCAGATAATGGGAAGAAAAACTACCATAATTTTTACACTGAAAAAGGCACAATATATTTTGATTTTTAAGAAAATAGCATTTTTCAAACAAATCTTAACCTTGCAGTACCTTCAAGCTATGCTCCCAGCTGCTTACTGTCCACTGCCCCACCCCTCTGCCCTCTGTTCTTCAGTTTTTTTCTTTTGTTTTGTCTTGTTTTTTGCAGTTTTTTGGCCGGGGCTGGGTTTGAACCCACCAACCTCGGGACTGGGTTTGAACCCGCCACCCTGGTGCCCTATTCCTTAAGCCACAGGCACCACCCATTCCTCAGTTTTTTCAGATGGGAAGTGGGATAAGATTAGTCCCACACTTGAGAAGAAGCCTGTAAGGATGGGTGGAGGTGGGGTGTGAAGACAACGGGTAGAAACGGACTTTCCTCCTCCTGGGCTGTAGCTTTCACACTCTAGTGCTGGGTCCCAGAAGGAAACTCTCATTTAATGGTTTACTGAGCTTCCCCCAGCTGAGCTGGTGTGACAATCTCCATTTCCTGGCTATGTGCCTGGCCACCTAGATCCCAGTGGCCTGCAGATTTCCTGGCTGAGCCTGTGTAGCCTGCAGATCCCAGGGCAGGTACAGTGTCCCTGTGACAGGCACAGCCTGGAGCAGGGCACAGGTATTGGAGCAGCGTGCACCCCAGCCCCCTCTCTTCATTCACTGACCCTGGAGAAGCTGGCGGAAGAGGGTTTGAAGGGAGGGGAGAGGGCATTTCTTCTTCCTGAGGTACAGGGTACCAGGTAGAAGGTTGTGAACTGCCAGCCTGCGGGCTGAATGTGAACCTATGTTAGTGTGGCCCTCACCTTGCTTTAAAACTTGGAAGTCCCAGCTGAAAAGTGGGGTTTCTTAATTCTGTTCAAAAGCTTAGGCCTGGCCAGTTTAACCCTCATGGCACTTAGAAGCCAAAATGACCAGCAACTGCCATGTTTACAGCAGGCTTCGCCAAAGGCCCCATGACCTCAACACTCCATACCAGGCCTACCTATCCCCTCTTTCCATTCCCATCCCCTGCTGGATGCTGTGGGCAGGAGTATGTAGTCTCTAATGACCTCTCTTATGAGGAGAGATGCTTGGTCAGCTGGGGTGTGATACCCATAGCCTGAAAATGGTATTCATTGAAAGAGCATTTCTGACCCTCAGGTGGCTGGAGAGAGCTGGGGGCAGGGGAAGGCACCAGGTCCTCCTCTTCCCACTCCTGTAACGCACCATCAGCCCTTCAGGCTGCCTCGTGCTTTGGAAGGACCCAGGCCAGCAGGCAAGAGCCCTGAGGGAGGTGCAGTTCTGCTGCAGCTGCTGAAAAAGAAACAAAACAATTCCATTCTCACTCTTCCAGCCCCTGACCCTGGTGACCAGAGTCCCCTGCCCTGCCCTGAGTGTGTGTGTGGGGGGTGTCAATGCTGGTACCCCCACTGTGTAAATCTCCCAGCACAGCTTCTTTTGAGGGTGTGGACCTCCATGCCAGGCCGGGAGCACCCACTTCCCAAACCTCTCCAAGGTTGTTGGTGGTAGTAAGGGAGAAGTCAGGGGCTCTCTGTGACTGCCTTTTCCACACCACCAACTTTGTCATTCATTCATCACACAATACTTAGATGCCTACTGTGTGCCGGCACATGTGAGGCACCCCTTCGTGCTGTGTGAACTTAGGCAAGCCACAATCCCTGCACCCACCTCATTTGTCTTTAAAACAAGATGTTACAGGATGATTCCAGAGGTCAACTGAGAGGATTAAATAATGTATGTTTACCCTGCGGGCATGGAGCCGGTATACAGCAGGCGCTCAAGAGACGTTATCCAGGTCACAGGCACTATTAGTAATAAGACCGCTCAGGCCCGTCCGCTCAGGTGGTGTCTCTAGGTCCCTGGCCGCCCTTCTCTGCCCCTGTCCCTCTCCCTCTTCCTCCCTGCTGTCCTCCTGCGCCCCCAAGCCTGGACCCCAGCTGCCTCCCTGGGGTCCCCGGCCCCACGTGTCCGCCAGGTGCACAGAGGCCCCATTCTCCTGGCGCAAGCCCCCTGGCCTGTTCCTGGGGTACCCTGCCCGGTGACCTCGCAACCCCGCCGTTTGCACGGGCAAAGAGGGGCCTTTTGTTCCCGGGCCAGGCCCGCCCGGGCTGCGCGGCCCCCGCCCTAATCCGGCTAATTACCGTCCACACGGCGGCCGGCGCGCGCTCGCCCACCACTTTCCCACGGCCGCGAAGAAAGCCCCTCAGTGCGGCGCCGGGACAGAGCGGCGATTCAGCGGCCGCGCCCTCCGGGGCTGCCGGCCCCTCTGCCACCCTGTGCGACTGCGGCGCGACTTGTGCCTCTCTCCGCAGTCCGGTCCTCGGACCTTCTGTCTCCGGGGCGTCCACCAACCAGCTGTTTCTCTCTCCCTGATTCTTTCCGTGTCCATCCCTCTCCCTCCCTGTCTTTTTTATCTGTCTCTCCAAGTGTTGCGTCCTCTGCCTGTCTACTCCAGGCTTTCTGTCTGTGTGTCTCTGTTCCCCGTGTCTCTCCTACTGCCAGGGTTCAGCCTGCCCCCTCGCTGGGCCAAGCTGAGCCTCAGAGGCCCTGGCCCAGCGTCGCCAGACCCTGCTTTCTCTCCCTACTGGGAACCCCTGGGTCCTGGCCCCTTGTAAGGAAACCGAGGTAACTATGGGGCGAGGCCATGGCTCTTGAACTAATTTGGGGGCAGTTCCAAAGCAGTGAAAGGTGCCTGGAGGTGTCCAGTGCAGGGCCAGGGAAAGGAGGTCTCCTGTAGCAGTCAGCTCCTGGCATCATGTGGCCAGGCCAGAAAGGGGAGCACTCTGAAGACATTTTAGCCTTGGGAATAGCCACCAGCCTCAACATGTTGCTCAAGGAGGAGGTCTAGGTTGTGTTTGGCTGATTATGGACCAGCCACTATGGAGCCTGGACATCTGTCTTCTAGAACGGGGAGTACACATCCACAGGGTGCCAGGCAGACCATGGAATAGGTCCTTTTGGTCACTTTGAGGTCCCAAGAAATCCACTCATTCATTTATTTTCTCAACAAATGTTTACTGAATGTTTATTATGTTTCAGAAGTTATTCTCAGCAGCAAGGAGAAAGCCATTAGTAGGATGAAGATCTTTGCACTGCATTCTGGTAGGGGAGGCCCTGAGTGAATAGATTAAAAAAACAGACTGTGGTGGGAAGGAAAAATGCAAAACCAGGAGGGGATGTTGGGAGGTATGTGGGGAAGGGGGTCAAAAGTGGCTTCTCTGGGTCAGTGACATTTGAGCAGAGACCTGAAGAGAGACCTGTTCAGGTCAGGGTGTTCTCCCAGGGCAGTGACTGGGCAAGTTCCTCCCACAGCTGCCAGGTGACTCTTGCCAGTGTCCTCAGGCCCCAATCCCTGGGATATGCTAGAGCGACCCAGCTCACTATGGCACAGGGACCAGGAGGAGGTTGGTTGAATCTGGGCTTCAAGAAAATTCCTACCCCTCATTTTTCTTGCTTTTTCCTCACCATTGTCAGGGATTTTCTGACAATAACGACCTTTGAATGAACAGACCACAAATAAACTACATAGCCCCATGGGAGTGGTCTTGGCCAAGGGCTGGTGGTCCATGTCACAGGGAGAAGTAGGATCCTCCTGCCTGCAGAGAAACCAAGGACGTCTTTACATGGAGGTGATTGAGGGAAAAGGATTAGCAAGTTCTGTGAGCTCACAAAACAGGCTCAGTTCCTGTAGCTCAAGCGGCTAGGGCACCAGCCACATACAACAGAGCTGGCGGGTTCGAATCCAACCTGGGACTGCAAAACAACAATGATGGCAACTACAATAATAATAATAATAAAAAAGCTGGGCATTGTGGGGGGCTCCTGTAGTCCCAGCTACTTGGGAGGCTGAGGCAAGAGAATCGCTTAACCCCAAGAGTTGGAGGTTGCTGTGAGCTGTGACACCACGGCACTCTACCCACCAGGACAACAGCTTGAGACTCTGTCTCAAAAAATAAATAAATAAATAAATAAATAAATAAATAAATCACAAAAGAACCCAGTGGTGTTGGTGTTCAGATTGGAGGTGGGGGGAAGGATGAAATAAAAGGGAAAAATACACCTGCTAATGGGCTCATCTTGGCCTCAGACAGAGCAGAAGAAGGTGGCAACTAAAGAGGTAGGACACATGGGAACACTATAGACCCACTATTGCTTGGGGCTGGGATTTAGGGCTCTTGGGGGCTTGGGAGCCCCAGCCAGGGAGTCCTACTGGGAGTGGGTTGGGTAACTGTGGTGTGTGTGGCATCTGGGAGGATGGAGGAGGGCCATGTGACCTTTCTCAACCTTTCCCACCAGCTTTTTCCTCTGCTCTCATTGCCCTGCCTTGCAAAGCCTGGTCCTGGCTGAACTACCTCTGAGTCTAAGTGGCCCCTCATTCTGCCAGAAAGGGGACAGACATCCTCAAACCTGGACCTTCTTCCGTGGGCTGTGCTTCTTGGGACTTTTGAAGCGCACAAGCGCCACAATTCTGTTAGGGCTAAACACAGGACACCCCAGCTGGGTCTGGGAGCAGAGAGTTTCCTTTATGGCCCTGCCCTTCACTAACTGGGGGACCATGAGTGCCCATTTGACCTCTCCTAGCCTCAGTTTCCTCACTTATAGAATAGGGATAATAGTAATAATGGTTCCTTTTTTGCAAGGTTACAGTAAGGATAAATAAGGTTGTAAAACGTATTGTCAGCCAGTGACTTCCAGGCTTTTATTGACCACTACTTTATAAATTTTGACCCATTACTCACACATATAATTAAAACAAATGTTTATGCTTATCTAATCATATTGTGTTGAATGCATCCATCTGTTCTATTCTACTCTATTTCTTTTTTTTTTTTTTTTTTTAATTGCAGGCCAGGACCCATTGATTCTTGAACTATAGTTAAAAAACACTGCCATAAACCATGGAATAAAATGTGTTAATAAAAGGATTTGTGGTTTAACCACCTGGAGAGCTTTCTGGAAGAAGGGTGTGGGTGGCCTTGGGAGCTGCCACCCTGGGCATACCTACCCTGACCCCAGCACAGCCCGACCTGCTTCTCTGTTTGACCTGAGCCCCTTCTCCAGCCATTTCCCCTGCCACCCTTCAAACCTCCTTACTGACTGCATTCAACCTCATGTGAAGGTCTTACATAGCCAGCTAGACTTGGATGAGACCATAGGGGTCACCTTGTCCCTCACTTGGGTTAAGGGGAAGCTGAGGTCCAGCCAAGGAAAGTGATTTATTTGAAGTTTGCCCAAGTGGCAGAATCAGAACCAAAGCTCAGATCCTTTGTCAGCCTAATTTTCTGCCTGACTATAAACCCACCCCTCCCTTCCCTCTGCCTCTCGAGTCTGGGAAGCACCCCTGGCCTATGCAGAGTAGGAATAAAGCAGCAGGATCAGTTGAGAGTCTGCACACACCAGCCATGCGATCAAAGGCAAGCCTGTTAATACTTCTGAGCCTCAGTCTTCTCCTCCATAGAATGAGAATGATCTTTTAAAACTGCTCTTCCCAACACATAGGGTTGCTTTGCAGATTAAATGAGATAATTTGCATAAAAAGCATTTTGAAGAAAACATTTAAATATATTGAAATACTTCAACCTTTAAGGGTTCTTGAGAGTAGGGGAAGCATGGGGTTTTCTTAGGAGGGTGAAATTCTTCTGTATAGTATTATGATAATGGTTGTATGATTCTATGTGTTTGAGAAGGCTCACAGAAATTCACAGCACAAAGAGAGCAAATCTTTATGCAAAATTAAAAAAAAAAAGTCTTTTAGGAAGTTGGAGGATCCCATGATGGAATGCCGAATGTGACAAAACTATCTAACTGCATTACACATGTATGAAACAACATCACTGATGTGGAGTGGGGGAGAATTTCTGATCTTAGCAACTTTGGAAATGAGTGGTCTACAAGACTAAAGGCAAAAGAAGTGTGCCTAAGGACTGTTCTGGTTGATAAAGTTCTTTCCCATGAAGTACGGTGAACAGTTCCAGAACCACTATACATGTACGTTGAAATTGAACAATTATGTAAATGCATGGTGAAGGAAGAGACAGGTTTCTACCTGGGGAAGCGGGAGGTTACAGAGAAGCAAGGAAAGAAGGCTAGAATGAGGATCGGCATTCCACCATGGGATCCTCCAACTTCCTGATTCCAGGATTGAGATGTGCAAGATGAACCTGGGGCATCCCATAGTGCCGGCAAATAAGGAAGCACTAAGAAATGATGGGAGTACGGCAAAGGGACACAGGAGCCACTGACAGATCACCTGCAGCTAAAGCTGAAGCAATTTAAACAATAAAATAAATACAGCAGATTATTCAATTATTACTCCGAGTATAAAATAAACATTCATGAGTCCATACTTAAATAAATGACAAGTGACTACATAGGGAGGTGGGGGAGAAGATGCTCAACTGTACAGAGGAATTCCAGATGATTTATGTAGATACCCAAGGCGGCGCCTAGCTTACCTGTCCTTCAAAGTGGCCGTGCACAGTGACTTACTTCCAAACAGTACACTATGGAAAGGGGCAGGAAGTAACTTTAAGGAGGAGAAACCTGACAAACTCTACTGCAGCCAAGTGACCAATGTGGCACTTTACCTCTGCGGTCTTCCTCCCCCAAACCCATAACTACAGTCTGGCCATAAGAAAAATATCAGACAACACCCAACCGAGGGACAGTCTGCAAAATATCTGCCCAGTGCTCCGCAAGACTGTCAAGATCACCAAACACAAGGAAAGTCTGAGAAACTGCTGCAGCCAAGAGAGGCCGAAGGAGACTTGAGGACTAAATGTAATGTAGTTCCTAGAACAGAAAAGGACGTGAGGGAAAAAACTAAGGAAATCTGAGTAAAGTATGGACTTATACTTTGAAGACAATGTACCAATACTGGCTTATTAATTGAGGCAATTGTATCACACTAATGTAAGATGACAATAGCAGGGAAAATTGGTCATAGAGAATATGGGAACTGTCTATACCATTCACTGCAATTTTTTCTTTAAACCTTTTCTAAGATGAAAATATTCTTTAGTAAAAAATTGAAGGCCTTATGTTGGTAATTATCTATAGCTTATGGCTGAGACAGGTGGAATTGGGAGAACGCCTCTAGAGCAGTGTTTTTCAACCTTTTTTTAATCTCCCGGCACACTTGAACCTATAGTTAAACTTCCGTGGCATACTTAAATTATGTTGATCAAAAAAAGAGTACAAAAAGAATATACTTACTTTGCTTTGAACTTCTTTCAAAAGTAATTGAATTAATGGTCTTTAAAAGTTTTCATGGCACACCGGTTGAAAATCACTGCTTTAGAGGGTTTCAAGGAAGTTTAGAGAGGATTCTGGCAAGTGCCAAGAGTTGAGAAATACAGGGTTGAGGAGGAAGCTTTGTCCATGCCTCAGTCCGAGAAGAGGTGGTAGAGGGAAAGGATCCTCAGGACAGGGTGTCTTGTTCTGGGAGGGCTTCTGGAAGAGGCGAGTAGGTGGGGAGTCACGGCCTTTCGCCTTGTCCTCCTATTAGTCCTTTGGGTCAGCCCTGCTCCTCCTCTGGGGCAACCCAGCAGAGAGGGCAATGGGTTAGTTCTGGAATCAGAAAAGCTCTGCTACTCATCAGCTGTGTGACCTTGGATAGAGCTGATGCCCTCTCTGAGCCTCAGAAAGTGGGCATCTATAATGAGTGGTAAAGAAAACTGTGTCAGAGGGTTGTGGCAAAGGTGAATTGAGATCATTCCCAGTCAATTCCCCTTCCCTTTGGTCTATCAGTGAGCATGATCTAACAGCAGCCACTTATCCCTCATTTGTGGCATTCAGTCCTGCCTCTGGATCCCAGGCCCAATGTGGTAGATTTAAACATGGTCCACAAATTTGACACTCTTTCCATCTAGAGGGGAGGCCCATATCAGCTCCTGTTGAAACTGGAAGATATGACTGCTTCAGCCAATAGAATACGGCGAAATGAAGCTGTTGCCAGTTTCTGGGCCCAGGCTTTAGAACATCTTCATCTTCTACTTTCTGTCTCTTGGGATTCTCGTTCTTGGAACCCAACCACCATGTTGAGAGGAAGCCTGAGCCATCTGTGGAAGAGACCCATGTGGAAGGCAACAGAGGCTTCCAGCTCTCAGCCCTGGCTGCTCCCAGCCAGCAGCCAGCTCTCTCCAACTATGCAAAGCATCTTGCAAGTAGGTTCTCTGGTCTTCAGGTGAGGTGCCCAAGCTGCCATCTTTCCTACCATGCCCTGCCCAAACTGTAGATTTGTGAGCTAAGTCAATGGTTATTGATGTTTTAAGCCACTAAGTTTGGGAATACAGAGCCATAGCACCCTGCTCCTCTTCTGTGTGCTGTAGGTGTGGTGTGGTGGTTTAGTGCATGGAATCTGGAGCCAGGCCGCCTGGGTTCAAATCCTGACTCCACCACATATGGATTGTCTGACTCTAAGCAAACTATCAGGTCTCTCTGTGCCTCAGTTACTACATCTATAAAATGGAGATGATAGTAGATAATTCTAGAATTGTTGGAAAGATTAAATACATAAAGCACGTAGAAAAGCACATAGAATGTGCACGATTATTGTGCCCAGCCAAGGGGCCATATCTCCTGGGTTCTATGGGCATGGCCTGCTGGGTCATCTAAGACAGTGGTTCTCAGCCTTCCTAATGCCGTGACCCTTTAATACAGTTCTTCAGGTTGTGGTGACCCCCACCAGTTGAGAACCACTGAAGATGACCCTTACCTGGCCCCTTGGGGCCCCAGCCTGCCTCCTGAGACCATAGGCCACCCTTCTTCCTGCTGGTGCCAAGTTCAGTCGATAACGCCTGCCTTGCTCACTCCCATGACACTCCTGGCCCTGCTCCCCTGTGCCTCTCCAACTCTGCCTGCCCTTCTAACTTCCTCTTGGCTGGGTTGTTAGGGAATTAGGAGATAGTTGTCAGCTGGAGGTAGAGAGCCCACTAGGGAATTAGGAGATAGTTGTCAGCTGGAGGTAGAGAGCCCACCGTGGGGGGTAGTGCACTGATGGGTGGGTGGGGGGAACCTTTAGTTCATAAACTTCTCTGGGAAACAGAAGCCTTATCATTCACACATCCTGTGGGAAGACATTGATTTCGTTGCTGAAATAAGAGTCCAGAGGGTGCGGGATACCACATGAGTTAGGTCTTGCCACAGAGAGCAGAGACACCCCCAAGGAAGCTGAAGTTTTGTCTTAGAGTTGCCACAGAAAAATGAAGATGCTCTAAGGGTCTTTCCCACACCTGCCTCCTCACTGGAGCGTTTCAAAGCCAGGCAGGCACTGAAACTCCCCAGGGGGCGGGGGCCTTCTAAATGGGGAGCTAGTGCCCAGTGAGGTGGGGAGCGGGGGCTGACCCTGAAGCGCTGAATGGCCACCTTGCTGCCTCCAATCCCAGCTCTGCCCCGGAAGAAGAGCCCACTTCATGCTGGGAAAGCCAGGTGGATGCATTGAACCTGCAGGAAATAGAACTCCAGTCCCTCCTTCCACCTGCTCAGGGGAGACAGAGGCAGGGATGGAGAGGGTCTGGGCAAGAAGCTTTAGGGCCTGCCCCAGGGGGCCAGGGGGCCGGCGTCCAGCTGGGAGAGGAGCCTGGGATGCCAACCTGGGCTGCTGACCCCCAGGAGGAGTGCAGGGATCCCCTTTCTGGAGATGTTCAGGATGTGTTGAGTGTGTTGCAGGGAGTGAAATGGAGAGAGCCCTGCGTCTGAATCCATATTCTGCCATCAACTGTGGTGACAACAGCAAGCAAATTCCTTAACCTCCTGAGTCTCATTTATACTAAGTAAAATAGGTATTCCCCCACCCCACCCCCCACCCCCACCATCACCCGCAGCTTCCGGAACACGTTTTTTGGTTGTTTTTTTTTGTGTGTTTGTTTTTTTGCTGGAGAGAGGAGCTTCTCTCAACGTTGATGATCAGTTCAGTTGGCTACTGGCTGCACTGTAGAATCACACCTTTAAAAAAAAAAAGAAAAAGATGCTGGACCTCACTGCAGTCTAATGGAACCTGGGTGGGGCTCTGAAGCTGCCCGAGTGACTAATGAGAAGGCAGGATTGAGGATGGGGAATTCCACCTGATGGAGGGTGCCCTCCCCATGAGCGCCTTTCCCAGTCCCGCAGAACAGGTGTGCTGAGGTGGGCAGGCGGGACCACGGGGGAGGTAACATGGTGCCAGCTCCCTCAGGGCAGGATGGAGTCAGATGCCTCTCTAGCTGCACCTGCCCACAGCAGGCCTCCGTGGATGTCCCTGCACTGAATGGAGGCTCAGGCTTTCTGCTTCCAGGACCCTCTGGTCCCTCAGCCCCCACTCCTTTGGGGCCCCTCTATGGCCAGGGTGGCGGGGGAGCCTTTGTGTGCTCCTAGCCCTGATTCTGTCAGCCTGGCACAGCCCGGGTTCCCTCTCACAGGTCTGCTGTGCAGCTGGCATGAAGCCTAGACTTTGTCAGCAGCTTCATTGAGATGCTGCCCCAGCTCTGCCCTAGTTCGTGGTTTCAGAACCTTAAGGCACCCACCCCAGCCTTTTCTTGCTCTCTCTGTCACCCTGGAAACAGGTTTCAATTTCTGGGGCTCAGGGAGGGTGGTGGGGCTGTCCCCATAAGGAGGATGGGGTGTGGGAGGGGAGCAGGGCTGGCTGGCTGAATCCTAGCAGCACTGAGGCCTGGGGGGAGTGGGTGGTGGGGAGGGCCAGGGCAGGCCCACCCTGAAGAAAGGGCCCTTTCTGAAGTTCACTGGCTTAGACCAGGTATTTTTTTGTGGTTTGTTTCCTCTCGGAAGGGTGACTTTTTATAATTTGCACAAAAGTGTCGTGTGTGTAAATGGTGGCTAGGTGCTTGAACTGCCTTCTGGCAGCTTGTGGCTTTAGCCCCAGAGTCTCCGGCAGTGGGTTCCCCTGGCTTTGCCTAGCCCCACCTCCAAGGTAAGGAGAGGAAGTGCCAGAAGGAGAAGCTCCCAGACTCTAAGACTCCAGACCAGCTACCCTCACCAAGCCCAGCGGGGGAGGACAGAATGGGGGCTGTATGGAACCTGTCTCAGGTTCCCTGTGTACTTCCTCAGCCCAGAATCCCCGTCACGCTACCTGGGAGTGATTCATTCTTGGTAATGACCAGGTAAGACCCAGGACCGTGCTCAGTTCCTCTTGCCCGGTGACTATGTGGTACTTGTAAACCATCTCCCCAGAATCACCCCCTTATTCACAGGCTACGGCCATCATGAGACGGCAGGAGTGACAGAGCCCTGATCTAGCAAGGGTGCTCAACCTGGGTTCTGGTCCTGGCTCAGCTGCCCCCTCATCCCTGGTTCCCTGGGCCTCCATTTGCCCAGCTGGAGACAGTGTTCCTGACCTTGTCAGCCAGGACTGTGGGTGAGCATGTGGGCTGGCACCTAGCTGGCTAATGGGTGAGGGGACTCCCTACTCTCAGTGGGTAGATCTAGTGGCTGCTATGAGTACCCTTTACTGGCCTCCTTTGAGGACCCCAGCTTCTGTGTGGGAGTTGGCTGCCAAGCTCATTGCTACCTGCTTTTCTGGAGAACTATCCTAGCCTAATATTCTGGGAGAATATCCCTCCCAGGTGCCCATTCCCTAACTCCATCCACATCCCCCAAAACTAATGCCTGACCCAGGAGGTCATAGTCTGGGCCCTTTGCCTTCAGCTAGAGCAAACTAATTCCATTGTGCTGGAAAGGACCCTGGGATCAGGCCACATCCTGCTTCCTTCACTGCCCTGCTCTGAGAACACTCCCCAAAAGCATGTTCACAGGGATCCCCATCTCCGGCTCTGCTTCCAGGAACCTCCCTGAGAAGGCAGGTGCAGCCCATAAGGTCATAAGATCAGTCATGTGGCTTAAGGGGCATATATCTGGGGATGACACAGGTGAAGACATGCGTTGTCCTTGGCTGCAGGAGCTCAGAGTAGTTGAGGAAAGGACAGGGAGCTTGGGAGCCTGAGCTGGGGCCAGGGCAGGGGAAAAAGGTGAGGGCCAGGCCTCCCAGCCTTTCTCCTCCTTTCCTTCTGGCCCCACCCCAAGCCTGGCCTCTAACAGCCATATTTCATAGACCTCTCTTTCAGATGTGGCAGCCAAGAGTCATCTCTTCTCTAAACCTCAGGTGACCCAGTGAATTCAATGCCTCTGCCAGACTCCAAAGTCCATGTCCCATTCACTGCTCCTGATCAGTCACCCAGTCCCTGCCCTGGGCATTGGAAGAAGGCAGACCTTCAGCAGGACAGAACTCAGGGGAATTGAGCACTGGGTCTTCCCCTGGTGTGAGAGAAGGGCCTGACCAAGTTGGAATGGATGGAGCCGCTGGCCTGATCCACCCGGTGGGCAGCTGGCTTGTAAAGTTAGGTAGCAGGCTTCCTGCACCCTTCCTGGTAGGAGGCAGGCACCTTGTCATTTCCTTCCTCATGCTGATTCTGCCCCTCCCTGGGCACAAAGACAGGAGTACATTAGAGGCATTTTATTGGTGAAGGTGGGGAATCTCTTAGAATAGAAGACTTCCAGGGTTCCTTCACATTACTACATCACTTACACCTTGCACTGATCTCAAAGGAGAAGAAGGCCTTTGATAGTTCAAGCCATCTAGAACTCCTCACACCCCTGAGCACAACCCTGTCTCCCTGAACAGCAGAACACACTCTGGGCATTTGAGGAAGGGAAATATGGAAGAGGCTTAGGGGAGAGGCTGGGTGCCCCAGCTGAAGAGGAGGAAGTGCTGGGTATTTTGCTGAGCCATTCATATTCCTTTGTTGGACAGACCTGCATTGGCACTCTCAGGCCAGTGCAACTGGTCACTCATGTACTGCAGCCACTACTTCCTGTGCTGAGTCTGCAGGGAGGCTGCAAAGTCAGGGGCCACCAGCACCAGTGCACATCCTGACCCCAGTAGCCACTGGAAGGAGGGTGGTGGCCCTGTAGGCCCAGCAGCCTGGCCCCGACTGTTGTGGCCATTGTGTTGTCTAGTGTGTTTTCTAAAAACCTTCCTTCCTCACAACATCAGGAAAACTGTGGCTCTCTGGGCTCCAGGGAGGGGGCAGGGCACGTCTAAACAAGAATGACTTTTAGGTTTGTGAAAGCTTCCAACCACAGGTACATGTTAATGGCAGGAGGGAGAATTTATGCAAGCCTCCTGGGGGTAGCTTAGCAATGTGGATTGCAAACCCTAAAGATGTACATGCATTCTGACTCAGCAGTCCACTTCTGGGAATTCATCTTAAGGAAATAATAGTAAGTTCATACAAAGAATGTGTTTAAGGTTGCTTATCTCAGCCTTCTTTAGAACTGATACCAGTCAATGGGAAACTGGCACATTCACACAGAGGAGAACTTGGCAGCCATTTACACAGTGATGGAATTATCAATAATGCTCTGCCATGAACAGTCTAGTACATGTATTTTTGCAGGCATAAGCATGCTTTTCTCTTGGGCATATATACCTAAAATGAGTTCAAAGGTTGTGGATGTTTTATATGGATTGATGCCACATAACAATGATTGTTCCAAGGAACACTGATGGGTTTATGAGAGGTCTGATTGCTCCAACATCTTTGCCAACACTTAGTATTGTTGGCCTGTTTTGTTTGGGCTCTTCTAGCAAATGTGTAAAGGTGTTGCATTGTGTTTTTAATCTGCATTTCTAAATCTATGCCAACAGGTAAAGTGTATAAACAAATTATATATATTCATAAAATAGAAATCTATATGCCAGTTAAAAAGAATGAATTCCTGATTCATGGAACTATATAAATGAACCTCAAAAAACAATTATAAATTGTGCACAAGAGTACATACTGTATAATTCTAAATTCTATACCCTAGCAGTGAAGTTCTATAGGCAGGCATGTGGAGAGAAATTAGAAATGATGTTAAAGGTGTCTGTTAGCACAAATAGCAATACTTTTTCTTATCCCTGCAAGAGTCCCCCTTCCCACTGTGACTTTAGTTACTCTCACCAAAAAAGTGGAGCTTATTTTCTCACCCCTTCAATAGAAGCTTAGCTCTTCACTTGTTTTGGCCAACTGGCCATTAGCAAGTGCAAAGAAAGCAAAGAATTGAAGAGCTTGAACACTGCACTCGCCCTCCTGTGCTGCTCTTATGGTTGTGATCATGTGAACAAGCACAGGCTAGCCTACTGGAGACATATCCCAGTTACTCTAATTACCTTAGCAGATAACCAGATTATATCTAGTTCCTAGCCTCAGATGTGTGAGTGAGACCATTCTACCTAAACAGCCCCCAACTGACCCAACAGCTGACTGCAACTGCATGAGTGGGCCCAGCAGAAGTACCAACCTGCTGAGCGCCACTCAAATTGTCAATGCACAAAATTATGAGCTACTAAATGCTTGTCTTAACTCACTAAGTTTTGGAGTGGGATGTTAGATAGTAAAAGCTAACTTACACAAAGGGAAGATATCTTTTCTTTTTTTTTTTTTTTAGAGACAGAGTCTCACTTTGTCACCCTTGGCAGAGTGCTATGGTGTCACAGCTCACAGCAACCTCCAACTCCTGGACCTAGGCGATTCTCTTGCCTCAGCCTTCTGAGTAGCTGGGACTACAGGCACCTGCCACAACACCTGGCTAATTTTTGTTGCAGTTTGACTGGGGCTGGGTTTGAACACGCCACCCTCGGTATATGGGGCCGGTGCCCTACTCACTGAGCCACAAGGCGCCACCAGGGAAAATGTGTTTTCTGATAAAATGGTCATAAAAACCATGCATTTCAAAGATTCTAGAAGCAAGAAATTAGTATTAATTAGTGACATGTTTTTAAAATAAGGATATTCTCAGCCTTGGTTAGGGACAGGCAAGTTCTCAGAAATACAAAAGAGAGACAAGTAATAAGTGGTGTAAGGACAATGATAGCAACAGTAATGATTGCTAACATTACCTTGCCAGGTGCACACCTCAGCCCTCCCTATGTACTATCTCGTTAGATTGTTGTAACAAGTTTTGGAGTCTGGTTCTAACACAGAGACATGCCCACTGGAAGAACTGATGCTGTGGCTCATCTAAGCTGAGGCTTGTGAAGGGTAGAGGCAGGAAGTGGCCTCTTAGGGCAATTGTGGAGGGAGGGCATGTTTTCATAGGCCACACTGTCCACTCTGTCTCTGGACTGAGAGGTTGTTGACTTCTCAGCCTATAGCCTCCATCCATCCACTCCTGTCCTCTCTATAGGAGATCTTCAAGGGTCTTCAATGATGTACTCAGTGATTTCCAGGCTTCACAATCAAAAGATCTCCTTTCTAGGCTCTCAGACCCCACTGTCCCCTCTTCTCACCCTACCCCACTCCCCTTTTGCATACTTTCAAGGCTAAAAGAACTTTGGAATTGCTCTTTGCACAGAGACCAGGAAGCAGAAACATCAAGGGACTGGTCCAAGGTTGCCCAGCTGGTCCTCGCTAGGCCTGGAGAACTGAGACTTCCTGGGTCCCCATCATGTGAGTGTGTCATGGAGCTGCTGCTGAGCTGAGCTCTGGACTTTGGGCTTTGGAGTCCAGAGAAGATAAAGACTATCTTTATAATCTTTGCATTTGAGCTGAGATGAAAACAATAGGATCTGTGGTTTATCCCACTGGTCAAGCTACAGTGTTCCCTATTCTGCTTTGGATTGATGTATCATCGTCCTTTTTTGTCTGAAACAATTTCAGCCTCTCCCAGTGTTGGATGTGCCCAAATTCCTGGTGGAGGTGGCTGTGCAGGGTGACACAGTGTGGTGTCTAACCACACAGGGGGGTATCTGTGTGTGTGGTGAGCACACATCATGTCACATCTGTCTGTTTGCCTGTCTGTGAAGGTGACTCAAATACTGAGGCTCACATTTCTTCACCACCCCCACCCCCACCAACCCTCCCCTCTAGCAGCAGCTGTATCCCCCCCACTCAGGGAAGGAATGTTCCTGGCAGCTACCATGCCCACCCCAGGCTGGAAGCAGTGACATAGGTGGAGGCACCATGTCCAGCTGGCCCTGGGACAGCTCCCCCCAGTGTCCCCATCACTGCTGCCTGTGGCAGCTGTCATTGTGAGGGACAGAATTGACCCAAGAGGAAGTGCCTAGAGGGCAGGCATAGTGGGAGCCCATGTTGGGTCCTGCCTCAGCCCAGTCCTGGGGAGTGGGGTTAGCTGGGAACCCCTGGGAGGCAGGCACCCCATCAACAGTTATGTCCTCAGCATCTACATAAGATTTGGGGCCCAGCCAAGGAGTTTTCAGTACAGAGGTTCCCATGCTAGACCCAAGTGGTCTGGTGTTGCTTGAAGGCTATTGTGGCTCTTAGAAATCCTAAACACACTGCACTAAAAAGATAAAAAGCAGACACTGTGGGTGGCGCCTGTGGCTCAGTGTTTTGGGCGCTGGCCCCATTTATCACGGGTGGCAGGTTGGAACCTGACCCCAGCCAAACTGAAAAAAAAAAAAAAAAAAAAAAAATAGTCGGGCATTGTGATGGGTGCCTGTAGTCCCAGCTACTCAGGAGGCTGAGACAAGAGAATTGCCTAAGCCTAAGAGCTGGAGGTTGCTGTGAGCTGTGTGATGCCACAGCACTCTACTGAGGGTGACAAATTAAGGCTCTGTCTCTTAAAAAGAAAAAGCAGACACCGTGAACTCTCATGACCACGGCACATAGGACCTCATCAGGGTTGGGGGGAAAGCTGGAGAACACAGTTGGTGGGTCAGAGTGAGGCACATTTCTTTTTCTGGCATGTGGAGAAATTTGTACCCACCTGCATTTATTTATAGCTAATAAGAAGGAAAGTTTGATGGTTGTTTGGTTTTTACTGAAACAGAAGAAAAATCTGTAAGTATTGTCAAGAAAGAAAAGAATAGAACAAGGGAAATTGTTGAGCATATAGTTGGGTTTAAATCTAAACCTAAAGTCTTGAGAAGAACTTTAATCAGAAAATAAAAAATGTGTGTGTCTTGGGGGTGTCTGTCGGTGTGTGTGTGTGTGTGTGAATGTAGTATGTGGAGTGAACATTCAGTACATAAACATGGTGTGCAGTAGGAAGAAAGCAGAGAAGTGCATGTTTGTACGTGGTGTGGGCACACACAATGTGCCTATTGTATGCAGTAAACACAGAGAAAAGTAGCCATTGCGGCATGAATGTATGTAGGATGTGCATGGATCATGTATGTGCAGGTGAGCCGTGACATGCGTATTCTGCTAAGCACGTGGTATCCTTGCTTGTGATGCACTGGCCTTGAGGAGGGTCTGTAGTGATGTGAGGTAACAGCGCCCAGAGGAGGCACAGCAGAACAGGAGAGTGGAACCCTGTCACTGTTTCTGGTCTTGCTCTTTCAGGAGGAAGGCAGGAATTTCTGAGGGCTGCCTCACACACTCTGTGAAATCCCCACATGCAGAAAGCAACAGGAGTCCGCTGGAAACCCAGCTGCAAGCTCTCAGAGCCTGATTAAAATGCTTGCAAACTCCGGTTTCCAAGAAAAATTGCTCATCAAACTTTCCAGACCTTTTATCCCCTTCAGCAAAGATGGGAAAATGTTCCCAAAGGCCTTTGACTGGGAAGTCAAGCAATTTCCATGATGGATCTGGAGCACTTCATAGGTGATAGTGAAGAGGGTTTAAGAAAAGTGATAATTAGCTGAAAGACAACAGGAGCTTCCAGAACAACTGTTCGCAGTAAGAGTTGTCTCCACCAGCACATTGGAGTCCACAGAATGACAGAGAAAGAGAGAGAGAGAGAGGCAAAGAGATCTCTATTAACCACCTTTAAGAAAGATGTTTAGAGGATTTTACTCCCGGGCAGAGGGGCCTTGGGGTCCGAGGGGTTAAGGCCCATTCTGCTGTGTGCCCTTGCAGAAGTCATAGCAGCTTGTTGAACCTCAGCTTCTGATTTGTCAAGAGGGATTATTGATTTCAGTCCTTCTTGCCACACAGGAGTGTGGGGTAAGTCCAGAGACAACAGCCCTGAATGTTTTTGCAGAGTGGAAGTGACAGTCCCCAGGGCCAAGATTGTTCCTGGCACAGGGCCCAGTACCTAGTAGGTATCCAGTAAATAGCTATTGAATGAATGAGTGGCCCAGCAGGGACCATCCAAGAGAAACAGCCTGATTTCCACCAACCTCTGAGTGGGGCTTCCAGGGCAGGGCTGGGGACCACGTGTCTGCCTGTCCAGCTGCCCCATTTCCTCCTTCCTTTTCCGGCCCCTCTATCCATAACCTTGGGTGGTTCTCACGCCCTGGCCCAGGACTTCTGCTGCCAGTTGTTCAGCTGTTATCTGGGCCCGGGCCTATGCCAGCCTAGACCCTTCATTGGACCAGGAAAAGGAATCGCTTCAGGATTCTTGGAGGCTTTAATATTCATATCACGCATATTCGCACCAGGAGTCTTTAAAAGGGTAGCTGATGTGCTAAGTTCCGTAGGCTTACCTATTATATGAATGATCATTCCTGTGGGCTGATGCTGTGCAGAGCAGCACTGGGGAAATGTTTTGTTGGAGAATAATAATTATTATCATTATTTTTCCTTCATCTCTGCCCTCTCTACTAAGAGGGCAAGACACTAAAATGGGGGGAGGCAATAAATACTCTGGATTGAATATAAGCTTTAGTCTGTTCTGATGCCAGAGTTAAACAAGTCCTCTGGGAAGTCTAGCAATTTCTAGGTCTTTTCTTCCTGTCTCTGTTCTGCAGACACAAACATGGCCTAGCCCAGCATAACAGTAGCAAGCCCCAGTTCCACTGGTCAGTCCTTCCTGGCCCGTCTCTGTCGCAGGACTGCCAGCCCTTTGGCTCAGGCAGGAGGCCCCTGAGCTCAGGCTAGGCCGTGAGAGCTCCAGGAAACCTTATTCCCAATTGGCGAGGCAGCCCGGGCCTCTCTTTCCTCTTCTTACTGGCAGGAAGAATTTCTGGAAATGCTGCTGGCCAGTGACAATGAGGCAGGATGCCCTCCCCTTCTCACCACCCCTCAGGGGCTGGGGCCCACTGAGGTAACCCTCCTGCCCTGTCACAGAGGGGAGGGCAGGCCTACCCTCTTCAACTTGGGCTACTAGAGCAGGACAGGAAAGGATGGTGAGTCTTTCCAGAGGCTAGACCTTCTGGCCAGTCCTGCCCTCTCTCTTTCTTACCTTGAGCAGACAGTGAGGGCACGGCCCCCACCAGGTGTCTGTGGGCCTCCAGGATGGGGTCAGGGTCCCACATGCAAACCAGAATTCTCAGTACAATGTTTTAAGGAGTTTGACAGGCACCAGAGCTGCAAATGCACTCCCTCCTGCCTGGGGGTGAGCAACACCTGCGGGGGACACCAGTTTATTAAACAGTTTCTCTGGCTTCAGGGCAGAGGATGGGGGAAACCTTGCTTTCAAGGAATTTCCATTCTGTCTTGCTTCCTCTCCACCTCTTTCTCTTTTCCCTTTGTCTGGCTGGTTGTGTCCCCACCCTCCTCTCTGTCTCCACCCACCTCTCCTGGAGCCCTGCAGGATCACTGCTCCTAGGAAGGGTGAGTGTCCACTAGAAACGCAGCAGCGTGCCCCCCGACTTGGTATCCCACCCCCAGCCTCGCCTGGATCGGCTTGTTCACCCTGTTTCTGTGTTCAGTGTCTCTATTGCTATGGCTGCAGCTGATCGCCCAGTCATCCTTCCTGGGGACAGGAGGGGCAGGAATTTTCATACCTTAAACAGTTTTTACGGTCTGAGTGGAATATGCCAAAAAGGAAAGATGTGTTTTATCTGAAGACTGAATTTGGCCTTCCTTTAAAAAACAGTGGGATTTCTGAGGAAGAGGCTCAGAGGGGCTCAGGGGGGCTGGACAGGTCTGGGTTTTGTGTCTCTCTCTGGGACTGGGAGCTCCCTGGGGCATGGCCATATCCCTCATTCTGGTTCATGGAAGGCGGGAACCTGCCTCTTCATCTGTCTGGAGTGGTGATGCAGAGGGCCTGGAAGCCCACGGTGGTCTAAAGGTATTGCAGAGACAGTGTTCCTTGGGACTTGCTGGCCAAGGGTTATCTTGTCCCAGGTCCATCTCCTCAACTATACCTGGGCCCTTTCCATTGTCCCTTTAATGCTCCCAGGTCTGCCTGCATCCCTCAGGCCTTTGCTTTGGAGACCCCTGCACAGCCCAAGCCTGCCCTGGCCCTGACCCTCTGGCCTCATGTGCACAGGCTCTCCTGTCTAGCAGCCCACCCCCCCCTTATTACTCCCAAATTCCTTCCCACCCCGCACAGAAACTGTTGTGTTTCACCTCCTTGCCTCTGCTCACACCATTCTCTGAGCCTGGAGCATCCTTTTCTCAACCTACTTACCCATTTCATTATCCTTCCTGGCCCAAGACTTGTCCTCACCTCCCAGTAGCCCACATGACTGCCCCACTCCACACTGGCCGCTTCTCCCTTCGCCCTCCCCTGTGTTCACCTCAGGGCCATGTGCCCATCACTTTATGGGGTCTGACATCTCCATGCTCAGCACTGTACAAGCACACAAGTTTGGGGAGGTGGGCAGAGTGATGGATGAGGCTGTAGTGGCTGCCTTCCCTGCTGGGGCTGTGGTTGGAGCTCCCCTCCAAGAAGCCTGATATTTTCCAGGAATTTCCTGAGTGGTGGGGCCAAGCACACTGGAATGAGAGCCAGCTGTGGAGTTGAGGCCTGGGGGTGGGGATGGGGGCTCTGGGCTTCCTGGCTGAGTCAGCGAGATCATTCCTAGGTAATTTATGGGCTGAGTCAGAGCCCATGGCAGTAGGGGGTGGGGTGGAGGGCTCCTTGGTCTCCAGGCAGTCTGCTGAGGCGAGGGGGCAGGCAGAGGGCTGGGAGCAAGTCTGGCCAAGCCCAGCACAGACCCCTCTCCCCATCAGCATTTCCCCCTGCCTGGAGCCTGCAGAGAAGCAGCCAGGAGAGGGAAGGAATTGCAGGGGAACAGACATAACATGGCAGAAGGGGAACAGGCACTGGAGGCCATGGAGAGAGAGGCTCAGGCTGGCAGGGGTGGGCTCCAGCTGGCCTCAGGGCTAACCCAGAGTAAAGAGAGCTGCTGGCTGTGGCATCCAACCTAGGAGCCACCTGCAACTCCTGTCTTTCCTGACCCTCACTCTTTCATCAGGCTGGCCTCAGGCTGAAAAGCAGATCTGGATGCCGGTACCCCTTCTGCATGGAGCTGCTGGGTAGCACAGGCTTGGTGCCTTCTCTGTGAGCTTCTAATCCTTACTTGGACAAGGCAGCCTCACTAATTTGGGGATATTCAGATGCAGCCTGGGAGTCCAGCCTTATGGGTTGTCTGGAAATCAAGGTGATGCAAAAGCAAGCATGGTAGAACTATCCTCCCCTCCACCCGCTAGCCACCAGGGCCTCCACAGGACTTGGCCCTGAATGGAGATGGACTGAGCCCAGAGACTCACCTCCAGGTTGAAGAGCTGCCTTCACTCCAGGTTGAAGGCAGGGTGTGTAATCATACACACACACACACACACCCCTAAACACACATCACAGACTCCAAGAAAACTATTTCTGCCCACACCACCCAGCTCTGGGCCTGGATTCCCACGCAAAGATGGGTCCTAACACAGCTCCCAGGAGGCCCCTCTCCTGCTGACAGAGCATGGTGGGTATGTCCCCACAGGCGACGGGCCCAGCTTTCCCATGTCATTCACGGACATCTGTTGCATCATCGTATCTGCTACAGGATCACCCCTAGCAGATTCCAGGAGGGCCTTGCAGCACTGGGGCTCCCCTGGCCCTGGTCTCAGCATTTTCACAGGGGCCTCCAGGTTGCTGAGTATCTTGCTCTGAATCACAGCCCAAAGTCATCATGCCAGGGGGTGTCCCTATCACGATTGATGGATTTCATAGACCTCAAATTAGGGCATGAGATCTGAAAAAGAAATTTTGGCATTAGTGATACCGTGTAAAGGTATACAAAAGGAATCTTATTTTGTCATGTCTAATGAACTACTTGTCTTGGTAAGAACAACCAAGATGAAATATGGTCCAGACAGGTGTATCCTGAGCACATGACGGGTCACTGGCATAGCTCTCCTCCCATCACCACCTTCTAGAGCAGGTGTTCTCCCCACTGGCAGCCCCACAGAGCGGGAGCACAGGCAGGGACTATAGCAATAATCTGGGTAACAGAGCATAAGTGGTAAGAGGTGGTGGGCTCTGAGAAAAGTCAGACTCCAGCTGATGGATTGGGTGTGAAGTTGGAGATATCAGACTCAAGGACAACTTTCTAGGGTTTTGGCCTGAGCAACTGAAAAGAGGGGGCTGCCACTAACTGAGAAAGGCAATGGATTTTGTTGGTAAAAGTCTGGAAACCAGGCACACCTGGAACTGAGCAGAGCTCAGGGTTACTGCCTGCGGAGACCTAGGGCCCATCACAGTGCCCACCCCAGTCCTGCCGTCCCAGCAGATCCAGCTTCCTGCCTACGGTGTAGATGAGGCAGCACCATGAAAGGGTGTGGCCTACCTGAGACCTCTGGGCTGGCTGGAGTTCGAGGGCCAGGCAGGGATGGTGTTAGGACAGGAGTTGGTGTGTGGGCCTCTGTCCACACAGAACCACCTCTGGCCCACAGAGGCCCTTTCTCCTCCGACTGGGGGTGCTGTTAACAGAGCCTTCTAGCAGAAGTGTTCTCTGTAGCTAAGCCACAACCCCCTGCAGACCTGAGGCGTGCCTGTGCATCCCTGGCAAGCAAGCATCCTGGGACTTGTCCAGAGAGGCTGTGAGGACGGCTTTGTGCGGCTGCTCAAGTTGCCCCTGGCCAAGTCCCACTGCCAGGAGAGGCCAGTTTGGTCCCCAAAGCTACTGAACTTAGGTTACCTGCAGAAGCAGGTCGGTCCCCTGGCCCATTTCTCATTGCCTCACTTGCCTTGGACCTGCTTGTCTTGAGGAATCAAATGCCTTATCCCGCCCACATCAGCAGAGACAGGGTCAAGGTGATAGCTCTCTGGGAAGGGGCAGGAGGACCACCCTTTCAGAAAATATGAGGTCCCAAGCATCTCTCCAGACCTACAGAGTGTCTCTGGGGGAGAAGCCCTGGACCTGCCTGTTTGCAGAGCTCCCCAGCTGATTGGATGAGATTTGGGATGCCCTGGTATAGAGGTCAGACACACTCTGGGCACACTATCTATGCTTGGGGGTCACATAGGGGTCACATAGGACAGGTGGAGGTGGGGTTCGGACATGTGTCCAGTGATCTGAGGACAAGAGAACCCTGGATCCTCAGGGAATCTCAAGGGGCATTTGCAGTTTGAGCCTAAAATAAGGGATAGAGTCTCAGAGAAGGGCAGGGCTGGCTGTGCTCAGACCTGAACAGAGGCCTTGCAGAAGTAGCCAGAATCCCCAGATTGGGGTCAGAGAGAGTCCACCTCTCACCAGAGGAGAGATTTGGGCACATCCATAGATACCCAAATCCTTCCCTGAGGAGCAGAGTCCTTTCTGCTATCTTCCACCATATGAGAAACGAGCTCCTAAGGCTTCCTGCACCTGAAGTTGGGAGGTAGGATTTCAGAGGCTGAAACTGGGGTTGGGTGGGCCTGAGTGGAGGAAAGTGGGGTGCCCTGGCCCACACAGATCTGGAGCTGGGGGCTCTGCTCCACACAACCTGCTCCTCCTGCCTCTAAACTCTTAACCCCCATCTGGAGACGGTGATCCCCAGGGTATAGGACTTGCCCGCCCAGGAATACACTAAATAAATAAACGTGTTCTGTCCAGATTTTATCTAATCGGAATTCCAGAGCACAAGACAAATGGCTTCATGTGCAGCTGGGAGGTGTAATTCATTCTCCTGGGTGAGTCCAAAGCCTGAGGGAAGGTGGAGGGAGGAGAGGCAGGATGGTTTGGGGTGTGTGGACATGTAGACTTGGGGCTCAGCTAGGTCCTGGAGCTTGACGTGCAGGCCTCAGCACCAAGACCTCTGGAATAACCCAGCCTTCCTCGGGGCCTATTCAGGGATGGAAACAAGGCCTAGGATTCTTCAATTCAAGGAATGGATTTCAGGGACTTATTCTAAGGGAATATATATATACATATGTATATATGTCATACAAAGATTTAGCTACACAGTGATTCTTCACTGTGTTGTTTATAAGCCTAAAAAACTGAAAACAACATAAATGTCCAATAAATAGGGATTGACTAAATTATCAAACATGTAGAAAATAAAATGCAACCTAGCCTTTAAAACAGGGTGTTATAGAAGAATATTTGGTGACATAGAAATAAGTTTATAGCATAGTGAGCAGAAAAATAAAAAAGTTATAACTATATAAAATGATCTGATTTGAAAAACACTGATTTACTAAAATCATTGGAAGGCTATATAGTGAAACATTGACTGGTTGTAAAATATGTTATAATTTTAGATTCCTACTTTTCCTTTGCTTTTATTTTCGTTTTGCTTATTTGAATTTTTAATTTTTTGCTAGACTAACCGTGTACTTATTTATGCACAAAAGACAAAAATAATAAAAGCTGTTGTTTCATAAACCAGAACCTCCAAGATTTAGTGCAGGAGTGAGAATCCCCAGGTGGGAAGAACAGCTGGATCAGACAGCCCTAACTTCATCTTCCTCTCCTTGCCCTGCTTTTCTGGGCACTTCTCTTCATCACCATGGCCTTTCTGTGCCTGGTCCCAGGGAAGCCACTGCCTTTTCAATTCTTTGGAGCAAACATAGCTAGAAACCCAGTCTTTGGCTTCTTTTACCAGAGCATAACTAAGAAACCTGGGAAGATCATCCTAATGGCATTTATAAACCCGAAGCGAAGGCAACAGGATCATGAACACAGTGTCTGCAAGAACTATAAAACCAACCAGACTCCTTAGGCAGGGTGGCTGGTCCTACCTTAGCCAAGCTCCCTCCAAAAGCTCCCAGCTCCTGTTCTATTTTATGCAGGGATCCATGAGGGGACAGAGACCCCACTGAGTTCTCTATCCCATTGTAACCTCTGCCATCTTCTTGCCAGGTCCACTTTCCACTTTCAAAGACTTATTTCTTCCTCAGGTACCTGATCATGAGAATGACCTCTTTCATCCTCTTTCAGGTGGGACCCACCATGACAGTGCTCTAGCCCTTGGTCCAGGATTATAATTAAAAATATTCCAGCACACCCTTAAGCCAAGGCACTCAATTCAGAGGGCTGACACCTCACACATACGGAGGTTCTTAGGACCCAAGAAGCGTCCAGACTTTAAGAGTAGATGAGTTGGCTTGATATCCCCAAGCTTTTCTTCACCTATTTCATCTATGTTCCGCCTCAATGAAGACCTGATGGGTAATCAATGACTTACATTCCAATTTGGCAACATTTAATGATTGTAAAAGGAATATACACTCATTGCAAAAAGTATGAAATATCAAACTAGCCAGGTGTTGTGGCAGACACCTGTAGTCCCAACTAATGGGAGACTGAGGCAGGAGGATAACTTGAGCCCCAAAGTTTGGGGTTACTGTGAGCTATGGTGCCATTGCACTCCACCCAGGGTGACAGAGTGAGACTCTGCCTCAAAAAAAAAAAAAAAAAGTATGAAAAAAAATCTAGAAAAGTTTAAAGAATACAATAAAAATGTACCATAATCATCACATTCAATAGAGACAACCACTGTTAGCATATAGATACACATTTAAATACAATTGAGATAATGTATGTGCATATACACACCTTACATATAAAATTCTGATTTTTTCTATATAAATTACATCATAAGAATTTTCTGGGTCATTAAATTATTCTTTAAAAATATAATTTTAAATGGCTGCATAGTATCCCATTGTGTGGCATGCTAATCATCAAGCCAGTATCCTAGTGTTAGACATATAGACTGTTTCCAAATTGTTTGCTAGTTTAAGAAAGAATTTAATAAACACCTTTACACATACATATTTGTATACAACTCTCATTGTTTCTTAAAGTCCTAGGAATGAAATTACCAAGTAAAAGGCTGTGAATCCCTACAAAGTTCTTGACATCTGGGATCAATATATAATTGCTAAATTGTATTACCAGATGCTCCGTGAGGGGATACTCTCCAAGAGGGGGGTTCATGGATTGGGGAGGGTAGAGGTTGGGGATGTATTTATTGCCTGTGGCTGCTGTAACAAATCACCACCAAATGAGGGCTTAAAATACCACAAATTTATTCTCTTACTAGAAGGCCTAAGTCCAAAGTCAGTCTCAAGGGGCCTTGGTCAAGGTGTCAGCCGAGTTGGTTTCTTCTTTAGACTCCATGGAGAGAATCCTTTTTCAGTTTCTAGGTGCTGCCTGTGTTCCTTGGCTTGTGGCCCCTTCCTCTTTTCTTTTCTTTTTTCTTCTTTCTTTCTTTCTTTCTTTCTTTCTTTCTTTCTTTCTTTCTTTCTTTCTTTCCTGAGTCTCACTTTGTTGCCCTGGGTAGAGTGCTGTGCAGCAACCTCAAACTCTTAGGTTCAAGTAATCCTCTTGCCTCAGCTTCTTAAGTGGCTGGGACTACATGTGTCTACCACAATGACCGGCTAGTTTTTTTTTGTTGTTGTTTGTTTGTTTGTTTGTTTTTTAAGATGGAGGGTTGCTCTTTCCCAGGCTGGTCTCAAAGTCCTGAGCTCAAGAGATCCACCTGCTTTGGCCTCCCAGAATGCTACGATTACAGGTATGAGCCACCACCACCAGCTTCCATTTTCAATGAGCATCCTCACTTCAGCGTTCATTGGAATGATGTGATGCTTCCTTCATCACACCACCCCCTTCTCTAATTCTGACTCCTGTGCCCCTCTTAAAAGGACCCCTGCGATTACATTAGGCCACCTGGATAAGCCACAACACTGTCCGCATTGCAAGTCCCTTAATTTAATTACAGATGAACATCCTCTGTAAGGTAACAAAGATAGATTCTGGGGATTAAAACATGAACGTTGCGGGGGGAGCAGCATTCAGGCTTCCACAGGTGAAAAAGGGCAGATGGTGGGAAAGGAGAGGACATGGAGAGGGTGGGTGGACAGGATTCCCCCAGCAAACTGGAATGAGAAAGGAAAGCGGATTCAAGACCCATCTTGACTGGCCCTAGGGAAGTGGATTTTAGGACTTTTTATTCCCCGATGTCTGCTTTCCTCCCTCATTTCCCAAACCCAATTAGAAAACTGGAAACACAATGTGGTGTGTTGATCTCATAAAGTGTTGCTTCCCCTCAGCCCTGGCACCTACTTGCCCAATGGTCTCCCAGGCTGGGTGAGTTGGGATCTACATTTTTAAACCATAAGGAAAAGCCCAGAGCTACCAAGAATAATATTTTATTGACTTGGAACAAGTTTTGGAATCTGTATTTTTAACAAGCTACCCAGGTGATTTTGATGATTAGACAGTTTGAGGCAGCTAGTTTTTCTCCCCTCTCCTCTTTCTCTTCCCTTTGGTAAACTGTTTTTCAACTTTATTTTTCAGTGAAAGCCATTTCCTCCTCACGGTGGAGTAGGTCCAGAGGCTGTGTCCGTCTCTCCCATGTCAACAGTCCTGTGTCCTTGGCAAAGGACAGTGCTCTCATTCTGTGCCTTTCCCCTCTTCCTCCACCAAACTCCTGCTTCTGCACCTCCCATCAGCTAATAAAAAGGTCGAGTTACCTAAAGCAAGGAAAGCCCCACCCACTGTCATCCTTAGGGGTGGGTGAAGTCCCAATCCACAGCTTCACTTCCTCCTCCACTGCATTTTCCGAAAGCATCTCTGTACCCCGACCACCTCCTAAAACTAACAGCCCAAGTGAGCATGCAGAAGCGCACGAGCTGCTCCTGATGCCAGACAAAGACATCTCCCTGTCAAGGGGGTTGAACCGATTTGGGACAAAAGGCAGTTGTTGCCCAGGAAGGCAGGATTTGGGGGAGCCTTGTGCTGCATGGAGGCAGGAGAGTATATTTCCTTGGCTCGCAGAAGCCTCATGTCTGGTGGGATCAGCTCCTCCAGCCAGTTACCACCTGGCCCAGCTTTGGGAGATGTGGAGAATTAATTTCATGGTGCTTTCCACTGGGCCATGGCACTGAAACAGCTGCAGGAGGGGACACAGCTGGTGCTAGCCCGACCCCTTCATTAGAGCTGCCCATGGGAAGGGAGAGGGACCCACCTGTTGTGGTTTGCTCCAGGCACCATGGGAAGGTACCTTTAAACTGCACCTCCATTTTCAATACCACAAGCTAGATTTTATTTTTAAAAATACCATCATCACTTCTTCTAGTGGCTCAGAAACCTGATTAAACATTAAGATCACCCAGGATGTTTATTTAAAAATAAATATTAATAAAAATAAAGAGTTTTCAAACTCTTCATAGATCTAATCAATCAGAATCTCTTTGGGTTGGGTAGGCTGGAATCAGTGTGAATTTGATTAATCAGATTGCTTTTCTGATTCCAGAAGGTTGTGCTCATAGGATGAGAGCAGGAGATGGGAGTGATGCTGGGAGTGATGGGAGTGATGAGAGATGGGAGTGATGAAGAGTAAGACAGTCACCAGTCACGGGCACATGAGGAGGCAGAGTGAGAATTCTGGCCCAGCTCTTTCTTTATTCTGCCATGGAAGGGATAATGTGAGACCCTGGCCCCACTTGAGAGTCAGGCCAGTACACGACCGGGTCGTGGCACCAGCACATTCTGCTTTCTGGAGGATTCTCTGTTTCAGGGCTTCAGAGGCCCTCTGCTCACTCCCCTCATATCAGTTTGCCATGTGCCTGGGGACACAGGTGATCAGGACGTAGCCACCATCAGGGCAGGCGATTCATGGAAAGGGCATGGGGCTGGAAACAGGAGATGGGCTTCTGGTTGCACCCAGAGTTCTCAGTGCCCCTTCTGTGCAAAATGGGGACCAGACTGGGTGATATCTGGGGACTCATTCACACTTAAACCAGGACGTGATTACTCAACTGCCTTGGTGCCTGCATTCTAGAATGTGGCCCTTGCTGACACATCTTTCTGCCCCATCTTTGACCTTCACCTTCAGCACTATGTGAAACCCTTGAAATGCCATTATCACTGGGAACAAGACTTCAGGATTTGTGGTCCAGGTTCTGGCTGGGAAAAGTCATTTTGGTGGGGAGTGGGTAGAAGGAACACAGAAGGAGTCACCTACGGGGGTTCTTGGTAAGATCCTGAGCTCTTGCAGGATGATCTGATGAGAGAAAACAAGGACTCCAGCTGCATGCAGCTGGTTCTGGCTCTGTCCTAGCCTGAGGTCTGGTGGGCAGAGTAAGCCTACTGGTACCTCCCAGGAACCTTAGCATCTTGGCAGCAGCAGCATCTGAGAGAGAAAAAAAAAAAAAAAGGCAAACGGACCCACCCTTGTGACAGCTTAGCATCAGAGCTGGAATTGGCCGGGAAGACTGATGCTCTGAAGCTACAGAGGACAAGTTGTGGCCCAGGGAGGGACACTTTCTGGGGTAGGCTAAACAGCAGCCCCCATATATGTTCACATCCTGGTCCCCAGAACCTGTGAACATGTCATCTTAATATGAAAAAAAGGGACTCTGTAAATGTGATTAAGTTAAGTATCTTGAGCTAGGAGTCTTCCACGTGGGCCCAATCTAATCACAGCCTCAGAAGAGGGATGAAGAACCATCAGAACCAGAGAAGGTGGTTTAATGAAGGAATCAGGGATCAGAGTGATGCCCTTTGAAGATGGAAGCAAGGCTGCAAGCCAAAGAACGCAGGCGGCCACTAGAAGCTGGGAAAGCCAAGGACATGGGTGCTCCCCTGGAGCTTCCTGAATCCTAAGAGAATAAATTTGTTGTTTAAGCCCCTCATTTCCCAGCAGCTGCAGGAAATGCATGCCCTTACCTAGAAAGGTGGAATTCACCAGGGCTGAGTCTGCTCTGGGACGCTAAGCCCCAGCTTTCTGCAGCCCCATCCCACACAGGATGGGGCTGGGGCAGACGGAGCGCAGGCGAGGCCCTGAGGAAACACGAGTGTGTGGAGAGAACGGAGCACTCTTCTTCATGCTTCGGGGGATTTTCCTGGCAGACAATCCTCCGAAGGCATGTCAACATTTTTCTCTCCAGGAAAAAATAACTCAGTCTCCATCAAAAAAGAGTTTCACATGCACAGACAGACTTGCAAGTCCCAGTGAGAGACAAACTGAACTGCTTGCTTTGGGTGTCTTTCTGGGCTGGGGAGTGGGGGGCCAACTGCAGCTAGAGCACTGTGAACATGTTGTGACATCTGGGTTTCCCCAAAGCTCTAGGAGTGCTCCCACTCCCACCCTACAGTGCTTCCCACGTCCAGTCTCTGAGAGGATCTGACACATTTCTCAGCAGTGGAGAGCAATTGGAATTTCTAGCCTAATCCCAGATGTGGGGCTGACGGTAATGGGGAGTGTGGCCTTGGAAAGCATCTGGGAGGCTGGCAGTCCCCTCCGACCCCCAGCGCTGGCCTGGCCAGCGTGCATGTCCTACTCACTCTGGGTCCTGTGGTTGGGCTTTCCGTGGGGAGATGTGGTTCTCACATATATGGAGAGGGCTAGGGTGGTGTTGAAGTTGGCAGGCTGGAGCCCAAAGTTAGGAGGTGGCAGACTGCCCTGGGGCTGGGAGTGGGGTCCCCTGACAGGACAGGAATCTAGGAGTCAATAAGAGAGAGCTGGCGAGGAGAGAGGACCTAGGCCTGAGGCCTGGCCAGGGCTGGACATGGAGCAAGCTGGGAGGGGGTGAGGGAGGCTCAGAAAACCTGGGGGCAGTCTGAGCTTAGTACAACAGCTTGTGCCTGGCCAGGGGCTGCTTGGAGGGTGGGAAGAAGGGAAGGCCCTTTACTCAGCCAGCAAGCCCAGGTTCCTGGGACCTAGAATTGTTCAATTCTTCTGACAGGACTGCCAGGACAGAGGTCTCCTCAGCAAGATGAGGGACCCCACAGAGAGCCTCAGTGAGACCGTGAGAGAACTGACAATGTCACCTTCTTCTGCCAGCTGTGTTTGCCTTCTTTATTAGACAGAATAATGGCCCCCTAAAGATGTCTACATCTTAATCCCCAGATCTGTGTGTTTGTTACCTTATAGGCAAAGAAACTTAGTAGATGTGATTGTGTTAAAGATCTCGAGATGGGGAGATTATTCTGGATTATGTGGGAGGACTCAGTGTCATCACAAGAGTCTTCATAAGTAAGAAGGAGATAAGAAGGTCAAAGGCAGTAGAAAAGGCAGACGGGATCAGTCCAAAGAGAATGTGAAGATGCTCCTTGCAGGGACCACAAGCCAAGGAATGCGGGAGGCTTCTAGGAGCTGGAAAAGGCAAGGAAATGGATTTCTGCCTAGAACAGTGGTTCTCAACCTTCCCAATAGCCCTTTAATACAGTTCCTGTGGGTCATGACCCATGGGTTGAGAACCACTGCCCTAGAGCCTCTGGAAGAAATACAGCCCTGCCAACACCTTGTTTTTAGCCCAGAGGTGCTGATTTTGGACTTCTGGCCTCCAGAATTATAAAATAATAAATGTGTGTTATTTTATTTTATTTTTTTAAATTTATTTATTTTTATTGTTAAATCATAGCTGTGTACATTTGTGCAATCAAGGGGTACAATGTGCTGCTTTCATATACAATCTGAAGTATTCTCATCAAACTGTTCAGCGTGGCCTTCATGGCATTTTGTTAGTTACTGTATGTAGGCATTTGTATTCTGCATTTAGTTAGTTTCTCCTGTACCCATTCCAAGATGCACCATAGATGTGGCCCCACCCATTACCCTCCCTCCACCAAAACCTCCCCCCTCCCTTCCTCTTCCTTAGCCCCTTCCCCATAGTCTTGTGCTATTGTTGGGCTACAGCCTTCATGTGAAAGCTATAATTTAGCTTCATAGTAGATCTGAGTACATTGTATACTTTTTCTTCCATTCCTGAGATACTTTGCTAAGAAGAATATGTTCCAGCTCCATCCATGTAAACATGAAAGAGGTGAAGTCTCCATCTTTCTTTAAGGCTGCATACTATTCCATGGTATACATGTACCACAATTTGCTAGTCCATTCGTGGGTCGATGGACACCTGGGCTTCTTCCATAACTTAGCAATTATGAATTGGGCTGCAATAAACATACTGGTACAGATGTCTTTGTTATATTGTGACTTTTGGTCTTCTGGGTATAAACCTAGTAAAGGAATTATAGGATTGAATGGTAGGTCTATTTTTAGGTCTCTAAGTATTCTCCAAACGCCCTTCCAGAAGGAATGCATTTCCACCAGCAGTGCAGAAGTGTGCCCTTTCCTCCACATCCACACCAACATCTCTGGTTTTGGGATTTTGCTATGTGGGTTACTCTTACTGGGGTTAGGTGATATCTCAAAGTAGTTTTGATTTGCATTTCTCTGATGATTAAGGATGATGAGCTTTTTTTCATGTGTTTGTAGATCGTGCATGTGTCTTCTTTAGAAAAGTTTCTCTTCAAGTCCCTTGCCCACCCTGAGATGGGGTCACGTGTTCTTTTCTTGCTAATACGTTTGAGTTCTCTATGGATTCTGGTTATTAGACCTTTATTGGAGGTATAACCTGCAAATATTTTCTCCCATTCTGAGGGCTGTCTGCTTGCTTTACTCACTATGTTCTTGGCTGTGCAGAAGCTTTTTAGTTTGATCAGGTCCCAGTAGT
>CAUYPK010109419.1:0-14132 GCA_963574355.1 Loris lydekkerianus
GGAAGCCAGCATAGAACCAAAGGTTAGGGTACCTGCCAGCTCCTGCATCTGACTTAGGAAGCCAGGATAGAACCAAGGGTTAGGGTACCTGCCAGCTCCTGCATCTGACTTAGGAAGCCAGCATAGAACCAAGGGTTAGGGTACCTGCCAGCTCCTGCATCTGACTTAGGAAGCCAGCATAGAACCAAAGGTTAGGGTACCTGCCAGCTCCTGCATCTGACTTAGGAAGCCAGCATAGAACCAAGGGTTAGGGTACCTGCCAGCTCCCGCATCTGACTTAGGAAGCCAGCATAGAACCAAGGGTTAGGGTACCTGCCAGCTCCTGCTGCTTGAAGCAAAATAATGAGTCTAAGACCAGCTCAGCCAGCCCAGGTAGGGAAAGCACCTGCCTAAAATCACACAGCAAAACAAAGGTTTTCTGGGACTGGGAAGGTAGGTCTTTTGACAGTTTGAGCTTCCTCCAGTAGATGACACCGCACGCCCTGCACCCAGCTCCAGATCCACAGCCAGAGTCCGCAGAGTTAAGGGAGTTAAGGGATGTTTGAAAGACGCAGCCGGGAGCCAGACTAGCACAATCTCCTAAATTTTAGGATCTAAAAGAAGGTGAGGGTGAACTCAGAGGTCAGCTGAGACCAGAAGGGCAGCGGGGTCTTTTTTTCTGGGTTTTCCTGTCAATTTGCAGGGAAATTAGTATGAGTCGAGACTGGAAAAGCCGAGGTCACACTCAGCTCTCGCTCCGCCTCGCGGGCGCCTTGGCGGAGCCGGTGTCCGGGGGCGGGTCGGTGGCTTCTCTCCATCTGGAGAAAGCATTAAGGGCCTGGCCTAACGCGATCCGCAAATGTGCTGCTGTTTCCGACCTGAGGCGGCGACTCCCGGCTGAAGGGAGGCGGCCGGTGCCAGGCCCGGAGACTTCGTGGCCCCTCGCTCGCTTGTACCAGCCTTCCTAGCCCACATTTTCCCGCCTACCCGCTGCCCAGCCGTCGCTTCTCCGGCGTTCCCACAGGGTCCCCGTCGGGTCCCCGTCATCCTCCACCCCCACTTTCCACGGCGTGCGCGTCACCTCAGTCCTCTGCGCTCTAGGCATTAGCGACCTAGTTGCCAACCCTCTGGACTTTCGGACGCCGGAGGCTTTCTACCTAGAATCTCCCAATCCTGAAAAACCCTGAGGGCCCCTCCCCTCAATAATCAAGAATGCCCCTCAGCCCGCAAAGAGCCTGTGAAGACCTTCCCCAGCCGTCCAGGACCCCAGGGAGCGCACCCGCCCCGCGGTGTCCAAGCCCTAGGGAACGTTCCAGTCCTGAAGCCCCCAGGGCCGGCGCAGCACGCCACCCACCCCACTTTGAGTCCCCCTTGTAATGCTTAGAAAAGCCACCGCTGCAAGTATTCCTCCCCCTGGGGAGAGCCTTCCCTCGACCCCGCCGGACCGCGCTGCTCCCGGCTGGCAGCACCCACCTTGCGCTGCAGAAGCGTCCGGAACTTGCAGCCTCGGCTGGGCGCGCTGGGGAGTGACTGGGAGCAGCGGCCCGATCAACACCTCGTGCACAATCCGGGACCGTGACCTTCCCCGACGCCGGCCTCCAGCCCGCGGCGCCGCAGTCGCCGCAGCCGCCGCCGCGAAGTTAAATGGGGCTGGAACCGGGGCCGCCCCGCCCCTCCCGCCCCTCCGGGCGCGCTGAGCGCAGCCTGGCCCCGGCCCAGAGGCGGAGGGCGCGCGCCGCCACCTGCACCGCCCGGCAAGTGCACGGCGCGCCCCGGCGCCAGTCCGCCCGCGCGCAGGCACTCAGTCCGGCCGAACTGGGGGCACGCGGGCGCGAAGAGACTGGGTGCCAGGCCGGGCCGGGCCGCTCGGAGCCCGCGGGGCCGCAGCGACGGCGAGACTCGGCTGGAACGCTCCTCCGCCCGCTTCCTGGAAGCCACTCCTCGCCTTGGGCCGGCCGCCAGGCGTTGTGCCAAGAGCCGGGATTGCCGACGCCGCCACCGCCGCCGCCGGCAGGCGCGCTGGGGAAAGGCGGCCACTGCGCTGCGAGCCAGCCGGACCGCCCCGCCTCGGCCGAGCCGGAGTAGGGGTGCCGCCGCCCCTCCCGCCCCACCTCCCGGAGCCTCCACCCGCCCCGCCAAGGCCCGGGCGTTGGCTCGGCACAGGCAGGCCCAGCGGCCACACGGAGGTTTGCCCGGAACCGCTGGCTGGTGCCTGACAGCCTTAGGCGCTCCTGGCCGGGGAGGACCGAAGTCGGAGACCAGTGGCCCCCACCCGGCCGGAGCCGCCTCCGCCTCCTGCGGCTGCCCACGCTGACAGCACCGGAGCCGGTTGCCTTCAGAGCCCTCGCTCACCCCGCGGGGGTTTGCAGGAACGTCCCTTAACTTTGGCCCACTCCCCGGATAGCCAGTCTGAGCCCCCTCGATGAGCAGGGCTCGGCAGACTGAGAGTCCAGTGCCCAGGTGGTGCTCTGGGGTGGGGGTAACCGCGTCAGACGCAGGGGTTGCCTGTGGCTTCTGGAGGTGAAGAGAAGCCCCCCGGGAAAGGTTTGTTCCTGGCCTTGGCCTAATCCCAGCCACATGAACCAAAGGTGAGGGGATTCCTTTCAAAGTCAGCATTGAGCCCCACCTGAGCCCTGTCACACTCATCACCGCCCTAAATTCTCGCGGCTGTGCCCCTCTCTGTATGTAACAGTCATGGCAGGTTTGGGGCCTCATGGCGGGAGTGAGTAGCGCTGCACTTAGGAGGAATTGTAGCTCCAGGGGTGAGTGCAGAAGCCAGGCCTGGGACCTCTGTCGACCTGTCTCAGAGCCTGACTTGTTCACGCTCAAGTCACTCCTGCCTTTTGTGGTTGGTAAGTTCTAGATACCTTGGTGGTTTCCCATCCGCGCTTCCCTTCCTCACTCTGCTGACTTCTGGTGGCCAAAGCAGGGTCCCTAAGACTGACTCTTCACTCCAAGGAAAGTGGCTGCATGTGGAAAGTGAGCAGAGGACAAGTCAGTGTGAAAGACGGAAGGGAAGACTAGCCAGGAAGGGACAGGGAGAGCTGGGCTGAAGCAGAAATAACTGAACTATAAGATTGTGGGGTTGAAGCAAAACAGCCAGGCCGAGAAGAGTCAGCAGCAGATTTATTAAAAGATCTGCAAGCAGATGGGCTGCCACCGAAAATGGACAAGGGCCACTG
The DNA here is from genome assembly GCA_963574355.1 of Loris lydekkerianus. NCBI lineage: Eukaryota > Metazoa > Chordata > Mammalia > Primates > Lorisidae > Loris > Loris lydekkerianus. The sequence goes on from CAUYPK010109419.1 coordinate 3,162, forward strand.
TGCCGAGTGAGGGGGAGGGGCCTCTTTTACAGCAGCTCAGGCTGGGATGCAGGCCTCGCTCAGGGGGGGGCAGGCAGGTCAGTCATAGCTCAGTAACTGGGAGTGTGGTGCAAGAGATCAGCTGGTCATCTGCTGGAGGCCTCGGTCGGAGGGTTATCTGCTGGAAATCTTCTGTAACCTGGAAGGAATGTTTTAACTGAACCAGAAAAGCAAGGAGAGTTCTATTCTTTGCTTCATCAATGTCCAGACCCACCAGAGCCTGAGACAGACCAACTTCCATGCACGGTCAATGTCTTTATTCGACAACCGTGTTCTACAAAGTCATAGGAACAATGAATTTGCAAACATTGAGCCATTGCTCCTGGGGAAATACGGTTAGCTCCTATAAGCTCCCATCATTTTTTCAACCAGTAAACACACATTGCCTTATAGTGTGTGTGTTTCTATGAAAAGACATCTTATTTAATGTGTATTGTTGATTCATTAACATTGAGCTCATGGCCACCAGCCCTACAACTCATGTCTGAATGAGGCTTCTCTAGGCATGCGTTTCTCTGCAAGGTACATCTCATCCTTCTTCAATTAAGAACTAGACTGCATGTTCAGCACTGTGTTTGGGGGCCCTTTTAAATAGTGAAATCTGTGGGGAATGGGCTCTGGGAGGTAGGGCCTTCCCATCTGGACTGCCATTCAGGGAATGACCACCAGCTGCAGCTTCTTTAACAAACATTCTTTCCACCTGCCAGAAGTCACATAGTCCATGCATACTTTCCTTATTATCGGCAAGCACAGTTTTCCCTCTTTAAGATCTCTACCTCATGTGCTAAGATTTACGCAACCTTGTTAAGATACTGTATAAATAAGGCCGTTTCTATGGTTCAGGTGCTGGCTGCAGCCATCAGCTGCATCTGTCCTCCTGGGCCATCCAATCTCTCATCTCATGTGTTTTGTTCATTGTGGGTGTCCCTCTTCTTCATTTCCCACCTTTCCACTCAGGCCAACTCTCTCTCCTCGCATGGGGTCTCAAGAGGTCCCTCTCCCATGCCAGTATGCAACAGAAATCAACAACAAAGGCAAAGATGTGAAAACATGGCAATAAAAAGCTGACTTGTTCTACCTTAGTTGGGAATGGGCACAGGAAGCAACTCAAATTTTTCACCAGTTACCAAGTGGTTTTAAAAGTGTTACAAGGCTGGGCATGGTGGCTCACACCTGTAATCCCAGCACTCTGAGAGACTGTGAGAGTGGATTGCCTGAGCTCATGGGTTCAAGACCAACCTGAACAAGAGTGAGACTCCATCTCTAAAAATAGCCAGGCATTCTGGCAGGTGCCTATAATCCCAAGTACTTGGGAGGCTGAGGCAAGAGAATCACTTGAGCCCAAGAATTTGAAGTTGCTGTGAGCTATGACATGACAGCACTCTACTGAGGATGACAAAGTAAGACTGTCTCAAAAAAAAAAAAAAAAAAAGTGTTACAAGTATTAATTATAAAGTTGCAAATGGCATCAGACCAGGCACAGTGATGCACATCTATAATCCCAGCACCTTGGGAAGCCAAGAAAAGAAAATGGCTTGAGCCCAGGAGTTCAAGAGCAGCCTGCATCATAGCTAGCCATTATCCCTACAAAAATTTTAAAAATTAGCCAAGCTTGGTGGCATAGACCTGTAGACCTAGCTACTAAGGAGATTGAGTTAGAAGGATGGCTTGAGCCCAGGAGTTTGAGGTTACAATGAACTATGATCAGGCCACTGTATGCCAGTCTGAGCAAGAGAATGAGACTCTGTAACAAAAAAAAAAAGAAAAAAGAAACAGGAAATCTTTAGGTAATAAGGATTGACTGAGTGTGCTTTTCCTCTCAGTGGGGAAAGTACCATGCTCACATTTCAAAGCATGCATATTTAACCATTGCATGTTCTTAGCAACTAGGCTGTTCCACTTCTCACATCATTCTCATTCTGAAACTAGCCCTAAAGTATCATGAAGTCAACTGCAAAATTCACATGAATATTCAAGATGTAATAGAAAATACAAAGAAATGTGCTTGTGCAGTGGCAGCTGCACTGAGCTGACCTCCCAGTGTCTGCAACTCCAGGGGTCACTGAGAATGCCTCTGGACTCAGGGGATATTGAGTTGTGAACATTTGAGCTGATCTGCTCTAAGGTATTAATGGCTCACACAGGACTCATTTTCCCTTGGACACTTTGAGTCCTGAGCTAGCCTCCAGGGAGTGCCCCACACTAAGTTACTAAGGCCAGGGCTGAGCCTTTTTTCCCCATAGGCTCCTTCTAGCATCAGGCCAGCCCCCTCCAAGAGCAGTTATTTAGAAGCAAAAAGTGGAAGAGAAAATATCACCGATACCCTTATGGGGCTTTCACCGTCTCGTTTACCCTAACAGGTCAAGCAGTCCTATATGCACGTCCTAAGGTAACTGTGAGTTAAGATAACAAAAAACCCAGAGGACAGACTCCACAGGCTGGACCTCACAGGTGTGGTCCCCAGATTCGTAGCCTTGCTACCCGTCTAGTATTCTCCTTTACCATCCTACCCAAGTGGAGACACCAAACCTTCCCTCAGTTACTCACCTAGTCTTCCCTCCCACCTTCATCTGCTTCCCTGAAGCCTGGCCAAATGTTAAACCAGATGTTGCTAATGGCATGGGTAGGAGGAGATGAGGGAATAGGAAGACCAGGACTGAATGAACCCCCAAAGAGCCAGTCTGGCTGACCTGGCTGTAGGACATGGCTCCCCACCCAATCTATCTCTGGAGTAGAGTTAACAACCCTCCCTGTCTTGCTCTGGGCTGCCTACCTGTGAGAACCCCCACTATCCAGTGCCAATGGCAGGGCATTTTGACTCTGAGAAGTCTTGGAAACCAAGTTCTGTTTCTTCCCCAAGATTCATCTTCTTGGGTTCCTGGTTTCCAATACCTGATCAGGACCTGCTTCTTCTTGGATAAATTAAAGAGATTCCTCCCTCTGCTGCAGAATCACCTGTTGACTTCTACCTGACAAGAACATTAGTACATTTACACAAGAGATTTGCCTAGAAGACCAGGGAATTAACTGGTAATAGTGGGGTTGGGGTATGTATGTATTTTAGCCTTTGGGAGAAGGAATTATCAGTTCAGGGCATCGGCTTTAATTTGTTCTTGATGTAGAATTGCTCCTTCTGGATTGTGAAGTGGTCACAAACACACTTGAGAAGACTGTGATGGAGGCTTGGAGGAAAAGACCACTTGGAGGCACGCACTCCAGTAAGAGGGATGGTTGACTGCAGTAGGCACCAGGGGCATACTCTCAACTAAGGCATCCATGAGATAACAGATCAGGATGTTAGGTGGGCGTGTGCCTGAGGGGCACAAGGCTGCTGTGGGTGTGCTGTAAAGGAGCTAAAGAAGAAGAATAAGGATGGGACAAGACTAGAACAAGCTGGGACTCAGTCTGGCCTTCATGTGATCTCTGGGGCCTCTGGAGCAGAAACCACCCCATAGAGTTGCCCTGACTTGAAACAGCAAGCCTGGATCCACAGGCCAATCCATCATCATCTAGAGCTGGATGGTGATGTGACATTGGAGGCAACTCCCATAAGCCAAGGACAATGCTGCAGGAAGGCACTGGGGATAGGTCTGTGGCTGCTGCTGTCACCTGTGCTGGGGCATCTCCCCAGGGCACCCGCAGCAATGCCGTCCATCACACACAGCCTTCCAGGATGTGTCTCCAGCCCCTCATGGGAAGCATACTCCTCAGTGAATCCTGATGATTTTCTAACTATCCAGAGTGAGGCCAGTCTTGTGAACATAAATTTTCTTTACAAAGTTTGTTCAACTCTTTATCTGGCTGCTCTTCTGCCTTATAAGCAAAAGAGCCCCTGAGAGGAACAGTGACAATAGGACTCTTCCTCCTTGATGGCTGTGTGCCTACAAGCTGAGCTTTCCCCCTCAGGCTGCACTAAGTTCCCCAAGGAGCTCCCAAGGAGTCATAAAGGTGACATCTTTGTGTTTTAGGCCAGGAACTCAGGGACTAGGACTTCTGCAGCACTGGAAGGCTGAGCCCACCAAATCTCTGTGTGGCTGTGCTGTTAGACAGTCTCTATAGAAAATTCCAAATCTTGAGGATGGGACTAGGAGACCTGATGTTCCCTAAATTTCTGTGAAGGATAGAGTTAGAATTTGGTGGCCCTTCCCAAGGCCAGCAGACTCTCTCAGGTCCCAAGCACAAGGCTGATTTCCATCTGGACTCCAGGCTTTGTGTGCAACCCATAGTCCAATAGTCCTGACAAATACACCTTCCTGTGCCCCTGTAGATTCCATGTTGGAACATGAGCAAAACACAGATGCTTTGGGAAGAATATATTTGCTAGTGCTTTTGGACTTACTTCATTCTGCCCATGACAATACCCTTGTCTTTTTCCCTCAGAGGCACAAGGTTAGTGTAGAGAATACTGGAACGATAGTCGGGAAGCTTAGCATGTGTCTAGGCCTTGCCACAAATTGAGGGACTCTGGGCAAGCCACCTCACCCCTCAACTTTCTTCTTTATATCATGAAAGTGTAAAATTAGAGAGCTTTAATAGTTCCCTTCAGTACGACTCCTGAGATTGTGTTTATACTTTGCTTTATCCTATAGCAACACCTCCCCAATCTAAAACTCAACCTGGCAGTCTTTCCTAGTCCCACCACAATCAGATCAGTGATAGAAAAAACCTCTGAGCATCCACCTGAGGCTGCACATTGAAACATATTGCAAATAAGAAAACACTTAGGTCTCACTCAAGACTGTTGATTCTTGTTTTGCACAGAGCTGTAACAAGTGAGTTCATCTAGTTTTCAAGAGCAAATTAGAATCCGTAATTAGAAAGAGACAGAATGCCTGCTAAGAGGCATATTGACAGAATAAGATGCCACAGAAAAACAATAAAAGACACCCAAAAAAGTCAAAAATTGCCTTAGTCTGGTGCAGCTCTGTTCACTTGAGTGGGGCCTGAGAAGAACACCACACCATTTCACAATTCTGTGTTCATGACCATGAATCCAGGTTATCTATGAACATATCTGTCCATTAGCCTCTGATTACCAATGTGTGGAAGTATGTGCTATGTGGCAGAACAATACCCACTTGCTAAAGGGTTACATTTAAGAAAAGGGAAACAAAACCAAGTAATCTGTTACTTTAAATATTCATCCTTTCTGATGACCTCAAGACTAGAACACCATCTCTGACAACTCCAGATCACCAAGATTTTATTGATAAAATCTGCGCAAAAAGAAAAGAATATAAAGTGAGAAATCATATTACCCTAAACACTGTATGCTTTATTGTTTAAAAATGTGATGTCAGTTTTCTTACAGAGTGTCGAGAAGGGCTGTGCAGAAAAGCGTGTTCTCTGGGGCAGCGTCGCACATCCCTCACTGTGCACCACTGAGTGAGACGTGCCTGTTTAGTCTGCTTCCTGATGTGTTCCTTACACTCTCAGCTTGGCAATATTTGGGTTGGAAGCCCCACAAAGGAACACTTGAAAAGTTCTTTTTCAAATATAAGTTCAATGAAAACACTTATATGTATTAAGTTTTGCAAAACACATTAACTTTGGGAGAGATCTGATAGCCAAGTAAGCATTTTGATCCCTTCTTTTCTCAGACTCAGGCAAAAATGTTCTATGGATGAGTGAAGAACCAGTTTTCTTCAGATCCCAACATCTACATCTGGTTAGCTTTATACCTAAAGAACAATTCAATTCAATGCAGTATTATGTAGTATACTGCATTGATAAGCTACCTTGTGTCAGACATGTGCTAGGTCTTGAGAACACAATGGCATGACAAGATGTAACACCTGTCTATCCTTTAAGAGAAGGTGAAACACAGCATGATAAATGTTCTCAGAGGTGTAAGAACAGGAGCTATAAGTGCATTGAGTAAAACAGCAACTAATTCAGTTATGGGAGTATTAGAGGTTCCTTAGGAAAAGTAGTATTTCACTTGAGAAGTAACACTTAAGCACAAGCACAGGATTCTATATCTATATCTATATTTAGATCTATATCTATACTCTTCTGCTATGTTTTTTCCTCCAATGCAAAACAATCTACAATCTCAAATACATGTTTTCCCAGTGCTTTGGAAGGCCAAGGAGGGAAGATTGCTTGAGGCCAGGAGTTAAAAACCAGCTTGGGCAACATAATGAAACTCTGTCTCTATCAAAAAATCTAAAAGTTAGCTAGATATAATGGCACATGTATGCACTTGCAATCCTAGCTACTCAGGAAGCTGAGGTGGGAGGATGGCCTGAGCCCGGGAGTTTGAGGTTACAGTGATCTATGATGAGGCCACTGCCCTCCAGCTAGGGCTACAGAACAAGACCCTGTCTCTAAAAAACAATAATTAAAAAAAGATAATCTTCAAATGTGTGTTTTAAAATAAGACAAATGACTTGAGGGTAGATCTAGGAAAGAATGAATGAATTTATCCCATGTTCTACAGCAAATCCTGTCTGATCGTCTCCATCTTATTTGCACATATGGGTATATGTGCACATGCCTTTAGCCTAATTAGGAATTGAGGGAACATCGTAGGGTATCTGTGACAGTTAGATTCTGGTGGGGTCCTCAGTGATTATGGCCTCCTGGTATTCACACCATTGGGTTTGGTGTGGCAAGGTCAATGCTATGTGTTCACCAAATCCCTTTGATAAACCTCCTTTCTGGATCTTCCTAGGTTGCAATTCCTAGGCTTCTTGCAGTCAGGCAGAGCCATGAACTCATTCCAGCCAATAAAATAAGAGTGGGAGTGATGTGTGTCACTCCCTGGGGGAGGCAGTGAAGGTCTCCTGTGCATTCTGCAGCCTCTCTCTCCCCCTCATGCAGTTGTTGGCAATGAAGAGCCCCCCAAATCAAAGGACCCTAATTCGCTGAACCACCCAGAAAGGACAGTCATCCGACCTATGCCAGATTTGACATGGAAACTAACTTTGTTAAGCATCTGAAATTTTTTTTTCATTTATTGAATAATTTTCTATTTTTTTTTCTTTTTTTTTTATTAAATCATAGCTGTGCACATCGATATGATCATGGGGCATCATACACTAGTTTCATAAACCGATTGACACATCTGAAATTTTTGTTATTTTTTACTTCAGCATGAACCTAGTTCATGCTGACTAACATATTTGAATCACAAAGTGAAAATAGAATTGGCAAAAAGGAAGTAGACAGAGGTGGTTGGGGACCAGGTTGTGAAGGCCACAAAAGCCATGCTGTGGGGTTTCAAACTTTTTCCTAAGGGCAGTGGGTTGCTGGCGGAGCAATAACTTGGTAAGACTGGCTGTAGGGAAGGCTTGCTTGGCCTGTATTTCTACTAATCAAACAAGAGCTCAGGACGGCCTAGCCTGGCATGAGTGATGGAAAGAACAGAAGAAAATAGTTTTGAGAGTTACTGGAAGAGTGGAATTGATAAGATGTGATGACTTGTTTAAAGAGTAAGAGGACACTGAGGACGTAGGTCAAGGCTGGCTTCCTGACTTCTGACAGTGCCGTTCACTGACACAGGACACAGAGGAGGGGGAGGAAGTGCTGGCTGGGACCAGGGCGTCACCTAGGACTTCTTGAGTCAGATGTAGAATCAGAAGGACAACCCGGGATAGAGATTTGTACCGATGACTCAACAGCATATGACTGCTTCTTAAAGTTCATGGTATGGGTGAAAATAGCCAGCTGCCTCTTCATCTGCCATCTATTCACATGTGCGTTTACAGGTGAGCAGTTTCTGAACGTTCTATAATGTGCACGTAGTACATGTATAATCCCCACCAAACAAGGAAAATATCAGAAGTTTGTTTCTTTTTCACACACACACACACAAAATCAAGATGCAATCATTCTGAGCCACTTTTGATTTTTTTGCTTTTTGCCTGTGTCTTCACAATTTACTTCTGTGGTTCAGTGGCTCTGGCTTGAAGGAAGTTTTCCCAGCTCTGTTCTTTTGAACTTCCATTATGAACTTTGGGTTGAACGATATATCCAGAATCCCCTTATTCCTCTAAGGCAAGTTTGATATTCAATCCTAGCTAGGGTCTCTGGTTAACCATCAAAGCAACAGTGGGACTCACTCGGTATTTCCCATGAAGTTGCTAAATGCTATTTCATTAAATGTGTGCCACAGCAGTGTATTTTTATTGTTGTTTTTAAAAACTAAGAAAAAAAATCAAAAGACTTCATGAAAAAAGTATCCCCAAATTTATGTGTGGCCAGGAAAATTGAGAACAAAGTGTCTAATGTTCTGCAAAACCCCTAAATAAGAAAAGTGGAAAAGAAATTTTTCAAAAGTGATATTGACATAAAATTCCAGGTCACATATAAACTTCTGATCCCAGAAGATGATTTGAACTTGAATGGATCACTCAAACCAGCCATGCCCCACTGACACTATCATAAATATTAAAGAAAATTCTATATCAAAGCTGCTGGAAACTGGAGAAGAGACTCATCCCTAAAACTAAGACTGAGGGAGGTGCTAGAGACAGTGGGAGCCGTTGCTCTGGCAACAACAGCCCAGTGATGAATGGAGGGAGCTGTGTGCTCTGAGGGTCCTTTGACTCTTTCAGGAAGGTAAGGAGATCATTCTGGAAATACATAGCACAACAAGTTTTTTTTTTTTTTTTTTTTTAAGGAGTAACTAATACAGGTTTGTAATATTACTTTTCCCTTCCACTTTCTTTTTGTGTTGTTGTTGTTATTAATGAATGTTATAATCTTTCTGCCAGTCTTCCAAATAACATGTGGTTTGGGGGGGTTGTTTGTTTTTTATTATTTGTGGTTCATTGAGGGTACAAACAATTAGTTTACTGGTTGCATTTGTTAGATAAAGTCCCTCTTAGAATTGTGTCCCACTCCCAAGTGGTGTGCCGTACACCATGACCCATCTCCCTTCCTCCTCCCCTCTGGCCTCTCTTTCATTCCCCTGCCCCCCACCTTATATTAGATCGTTTACTGCCTTCATATTAGAATAGAGTACATTGGATTTTTGCTTCTCCATTCTTGTGATGCTTTACTAAAGAAGAATGTGTTCCATCCACCTCCATCCACATAAATACAAAAGATGTAAAGTCTCCATCTTTTTAAATGGCTGAATAGTATTCCATGGTGTACATATACAGGAGCTTATTAAACCATTCCTGGGTTGGTGGGTCTCCCTCTACTTTCAAAGATGAAATGATTCTTTACATGTTCCATAAGCTAGGATTTCCCCCTTTGGGCTTAGAGTGAATAAGCTGTTGGTTGTTTGTTGTTGTTGTTGTTTTTTCTTGAGACAGAGTCTCAGTGTGTTGACCAGGCTGGAGGTCCTCAAGTGATCCTCCTGCCTCAGTCACCCTGGACTACAAATGTCTGCCACCATACCCAGTTAAATTTTTTTTTATTTTTGAAGATGGGGTCTTGCTATTTCTCTCAGGCTGGTCTCAAACTTCTGGCTTCAAATGATCTTCTCACGTCAGTCTCCCAAAGTTGTGGGATTACAGGTCTGAGCCACTGAGTCCACCAAGAATTTCTTATTTAAAAAATTGTGTAAAGTTATCTAGAGAAAAAAAGATCCAGGAGACCAGAAAAAAAGGAAACAAGCCAGGCATCCAAGAACAGTTTGTAGAGCTTAAGCAACCAGGCAATCAGATGGCCAACTGCTGAGATGACTGGGATATTGCAGAGAACAACATAGAAGGACAATTTTAAGAAGATTTGAGAGAGGTATATTAGCACAATGACAGAATAGGAACTTCTAACTCTCAGCCCACAACAGAAACAGGGAATGTAAATTTTGGGAGACACCCACAGATGAGAATACCTTTGCAGGAGCCCTGGAGTTCTAGTATTTAGTATCTAGCCCAAGGTTCTAGTATCCTGGTGGAGCAAAACACTGGGAGTGGACACATTTAAGAGAATAAGAAGAGCAGTTTTTTCTTTGAATTGCCCTTCCCCCAAGTTGCACAGCTTGGTATGGGGAGAGGCCCTCTGTGCCTGCGATTTCTTCCATGGGGGAAAGTGATAGTGAAGTGAGTGTCTAGCTTCCCAAACTTGCAGGAACTTCTGAACACTTCCGGGGATGTCTAGGAGCAGGGAGAAGGGAAGGGGTTCAGAGGAATGGACAGACCATTCTTAATGTCCATCCATGGGTTCTGCTAATGAGCTCACAGACTCTGGCAAGAGGCCCTCCCTGAAACCCTCCCCAGGGACTACTCACCTGCCTCCCCAGGATGGTACCTTATGCATCCCTGTGCACAGCCCCCATGAGCTCTCACAGGCAGCACAGGGATCTCAGCTGCAGGTGTGAATCTTAGCAGTTGCTTTATCTATGCTGATATGAGACAAGACTCACAACCTTGAATATTTCAGGGTACTATCCTGGGAGTGAGGAATGATGATTTCAACACAAATTCTGGCTTTGTGGAATCAAGAGAAGAGACACAATCTTAACACTTGCCCCCTAACATGGACCAAGTAGGGTGTGGTGCAGGTGCATCCATAGAAGGAGTTTGAGAGGTCCCTGATATCTACCTAGGCTCACTGGTGAAATAAAGGCTGGAAGAGGTGGCTGCTTCTGCATCTGTGAAGATAGCAGTGCAAGGCTTCAATGAACACAAAGAATCAAAGAAATGTGAAAAAACAAAGGAACAAAAGAAAGCTCCAATGGCTGACCCCACAGAAAGGGAGATCTACAAATTGCCTGACAAAAATTAAAAACATTCTTTTCTTTTCTTTTTTCACTTTTTTTTTTTTAATTTTTAAATCATAGCTGTGTACATTAATGCAATCATGGGGCACCATACACTGGTTTTAGAGACCATTTGACACATTTTCATCACACTGGTTAACATAGCCTTCCTGGCATTTTCTTAGTTATTGTGTTAAGACATTTACATTCCACATTTACTAAGTTTCACATGTACCCTTGTAAGATGCACCGCAGGTGTAATCCCACCAATC
>CAUYPK010109420.1:0-30804 GCA_963574355.1 Loris lydekkerianus
ATTTAAATTTTTTTTTTGTTTTTAGTTTATGGGGTGGGCGGGTTGGCTCACAGTTGTAGGACAATTGCCCCATTTTAGTTGGGTGGGGTTTTATTGTGGGCCCCGTGACAAAATTTTTAAAAAAAAAAAAAAAAAAAAAAAAGAATAGAGGATGAATGTTTTTACCACAATGAATAAGTAAGCAAGGAGATGGTTATGTTAATCAGTTAGATGTAAGCATTCCACATTGTATATCAAATCAGCACATTGTACCCCATAAATGCATTAATGTATACAGTTATTATTTAATAAAAAATTAAAAAAATAAGTACATATATTCAAGAATAGAAGTCAACTGTTTGCTTTTTAAACATGGGTATAAGCTGCAAATCTATTTTTCAGGTACTAATTTAACCCAATGCAGCTGTAGAGGCCCTGCACTATTTTAATGCATCAGGTATCTGAGCAACCAAGGAGAAAATCAGGCATAATTTCTTTCTTTTTCTTCTAGCAATATATTTGGCTTTCAAACATGCAGAATTTCTAATGCCACCTTCTTAGGAGAGAGTTATCATACCCGAGATATTGTGCATGGGCCATGCTACCTTTGTCATCTCATTGCCACCTCCCACTTCCCATCACCACCACAATCACCACTATACATAGACATATATAAAGTAAAAGCCTCATGCCTCCTTGGGGGTACCCAGCTTTTCTTCCTTAAGAATACCAGCAGCTATTACCTACCCAGTCTATACTACAATGCCTATTGCAAGTGAATGTGCACCACTCTATCTTTGACACTTTCAGGTGCATGAAGTCCCTGGGTCAAGAATGAGATAGGTTCTGTAGGTTTGTTCTTAAGTTGAATTTTATGTAAATTGAAACAGGTACATGTACCTATTACCTGAAATAGCTTCCATTTGTAAGTGTGAGTTGTATGTAAGTCTGATATTTGTTAACTTGGGGACTCACAGTAATTGCCCAGCAGCTTTGCTGGCTATAGAATATCCTATAATATTGTAGCACTGTAGGGCTGTCCTGCCAAAGTGCCACCAACTGGGTGATTTAAACAACAGGAATTTATTGTCTCACAGTTGTGGAAGTTAGAAGTACAGATCAAAGTGTTGGTAGGATTGGTTCCTTCCAAAGGCTGAGAGAAAGAATTAGTTCCATGCCTCTCCCCTACTTTCTGGTGGTTTCCCGGCAATTTTCAGCATTTATTTGCTTGTAGAAATATTATGCTGAACTCTGCCTTCATCTTCAGATGATGTGTGCCATTCTCTGGGTCAAAATTTCACCTTTGCATAAGGACACCAGTCATAATAGATTAAGGTCCACACTAATGACTTCACATTAACTAATTACATCTACAACAATCATACATGCATATTTCCAAATAAAGTCACACATTGGAGTACTGGGGGTTAAGACTTTAACATATGAATTTTGGTGGGGACACAATTCAACTCATAGAATCATGAATTTCTTCAGACCCCCAAATAGTGCCATTTCTAGCATGAGCTCAGCGTGATTGACAATAAAAGCACCTTTTCCCCCTTATTCTGGAAGTTTGCTTATTATTAATGATTAGAAATCTGGAAGAACCAAAATAAATGCTGATGGTCTCAGTTCAGGTTATGTTATGGCTTCTTCACTGGATGTTCTGATGAGATGCTCTCATTGACCTAACTCTTCAATGTGAACAGATTATATGATTGACCTAGTATTAAATTGGATGTAAAACCAAAACCACTTTGAGATATCATATAACTCCAATAAGAGTAGACCACATCACAAAATCCCCGAACTACAGATGTTGGCGTGGATGTGGAGAAAGAGCACACTTCTGCACTGCTGGTGGGAATGCAAGCTAATACATTCCTTTTGGAAAGAAGTTTGGAGAACACTCAGGGACCTAAATGTAGACCTTCCATTTTACCCTGTAATTCCTCTACTAGGTGTATATCCAAAAGACCAAAAATCACTTGGCAACAAAGATATTTGCACCAGATTGTTCATTGCAGCTCAATTCATAATTGCCAAGTCTTGGAAGAATTCCAAGTGCCCATCAACCCATGAATACATTAATAAATTATGATAAATATACATATATATATCATTCATATCATATATATGATTATATATATATATCATAATTTATTAATACAAGTGATATGGTATACATATACCATGGATTAATACCATATATACCATGGTATATATATATATATATATATATATATATATATATATATATGGAATACTAAGCAGCATTAAAAAAAGATGGAGCCTTTACCTCTTTTATGTTTACATGGATGGAGCTGAAAAATATTCTTCTTAGTAAAGTATCTCTGGAATGGAAAAAAAAACATTCAATGTACTCAGTACTACTATGAAACCAATTTATAATCACTCACACTTACATATGAGAGATGAATCACAACTTCAATCCCAGGACGAAGGAGGAAAGGGGAGGAGGAGGGGAAGGGAGGGTGATGGTTCAATAGAGGGAGGGTTAATGGTGGGACCACACCTATGGAGCATATTGCAAGGGTACAAGTCAAATCTATCAAGTACTGAACACAAATGCCTTAACACTGTGATTAAGTAAATGAGGTGAAAGCTGTTAATTAGTAGGATGTAAGCACTCCAATTTGTACAAATAATCAATACATTGAATCCCACAAAGGCATAAATGTATTCATGATCTATGTATATATGACTTAATAAAGAAATAAAAGCCATATGGAACAAAAAATAAATAAATTGAATGTGGACTTAAGTGGCAACACAGAAATTCACTGATGGGAATCACTTTATAGGCCATCAATAAATTATCTACCTATTGAATGTACAGAGAAACATGATCTTGTACTGTAGAGTAAACTTCACACTCTGTTGCTTGTTTTTATATCACACATTCAGGAAATTTTATACAAAGTCACATACCAGAAATCATATCTCTTGGCAGCAAAGTTTATGACAAGTTTCACCATCTTTTCTCATCTTTCTCAAGCAAATAGTTTTAGTGAAAAAATAGTGCAAATAAGAACAGATTGTTTTAGAGGAGATTGGACACTGGGGCAAAAATGGCTAGCCATCCACCAAAGGACCTTCCTCTTGATCTACGCTGTAAAGTTGTGGCCGAATAGTGGCTGCCCAGTCAAACGTTATACTTCAGGCTCTCTTGGAATTAAATGAGGGTGAGTGATTGAATTCTAACTAACGGAAGCAAGATTAAAGCTATTTTTGTTATTTTCAGACATGGACTATGATCTATAAAAATTTCTTATACCTCTCCTAATTCTACCAAACTTTCTCTTTCCTCATTTGCCAGCGGACTGCTGAATTCCAGAATGACTTTAGAAGCTTCATGTTGGAGATAAGAAAGCCTCTGGCAGTCTGAGTTCCAGATTAACTATAAGGGCATACCTTTCCACAACTACCAACTAGACTTTATATGAGTAAGAAATAAACCTTTATTGGTGTAATCCATTGAAAATTTTTAATCTTCCACCACTAAACTAGCATTTACCTTTGCTAGTGCAGACACAAATTTTATTTCTTACTGTTCATGGTGTCATACTTTGGAAAAAATAAGTTCTGAATTTACTTAGAACAGTTTGCCTTAAAAACTACCTTTAAAATTTACTAAGACCTTTTCCCTTTTTCCCCATTTTTAACAAATGCTATTATTTCTACAAATTATGGAGTAAAATCAATGGAGCTATTGACATTATGATTAAATTCAAAGGTCTCTGTTTACTATTTCCAGGTATTATATGTTGAGAAGGGAAAAAGGAGTGAGGAGGTGAGGTGTACATGCTCTTTTCTTCAAGGACAGGGTCAATGTCTTACTTAATTTGGTAGGTTTAATATCTAGTACATGACAGATATTCGATAGGATTCTTGACTGAGTGATCCCTCAAGAGGATTTATGAGATCAAAGTGCCAACACCAGGCAATTCCAGATGCTTTCTTTGAACATGGAGAGACAATCATAAAATAATACTTAAAATCATATTAACTTAGGGAATAAAGATAGGGGTTGCTATGATGCAATGTTCATGTTTTGATCCTTTTGTTGTTTGCTGAACTGGGCTTAGTTGAGAATAATTTTGTAGCAAAAATGTCCTTTACTTTTGAAGTATGGCTTTCTTTTTGCTTGAATTTTACTGTTATCAGTATATCATTACTTAAATTGACCTAAATAGGATCCTGCAAAACATGCAGTGTACCTTTCCATTTCATTATTTTTTTCCACATTGTTCTTCATGCATGGATTTGTTCCCTTCTATTTTCCATGTATATAAATCCTGCCTATACTTCTGAGTCTAGCTCAGATCCCCTTAATTTCTCCAAACTATTGCAGACCCAAATGACATTTTATTACTCTGTTTCTCTGACTCTATGTTTACTATTATCCATGAATTACAAATCATAAATTACTCTGCTTTTTGAGCTGACATTTTGTTTCTCCAACTACATTAAAAATTTTATGAGTAGAGCTCCTGTCTTAGACTATTTTGTGTTCCCAACACCTAGTGTAGTATATTTGCCTTTACCTGGTAAGTATCAAATAAATGTTTAAAAAGAGTTGGCATTAAGATAGTGGAAAAAATACTGCAACTTTGATGACAGGAAAATCAAATTCTGCCAAAATACTTAGAGAAGTTTATTCTGTGCCAATATGAGTGAATAGTCTCAAGAGGTCCAGAGAAAATGCTCCTGAGGCAGTCAGGTCATAGTTTGGTTTTATACATTTCAGAGAGACAGATAAAATCATAAATCAAAACATAGAAGGTGTAGATTGGTTTGTCCAGAGCAGGACATCTTGAAGCGGGGTTTACAAGTCACTGGTTGGTAATTGGTTGAAAGAGTTAAGATTTGTCTAAAGACTTGGAGTCAGTAGAAAGGAATGCTTAAATGAGAGTGTCAGCTATCTATTGTGTGATGTTATTTCACAATCAGGCTGGAAAGTAAGCCATATTATACCAGGTTAATAAAAAAGGTCCTTTCAATGTGATTTCTGTGGTTTATAAGGCAAAATTACACAGGCTTCTTAGAAAGGAATTTGGGCAGGAATTTGGACTGGAAGAAAAGATATAAGTCTGCAGCAAAATTCTGCTGTTTATTAGCTTAGTAAACTTGGACCGATCATTCAATCTTATTGGTTTTCTGTTTCTTCTCCCTATGAAGTGGTGATTTAAACTACCTACTTAACCTACTTCACAGACTGATATTAAAGATCTAATGGGGTTAGAATTAAGTAAAAGTGCCTTTTACACTGGAAAGAGGTATGAAGAAGTATTTTTTTTTTTAACTAAGTGTAGTAGAGGAATCCCATAATACCTGACACTTAGTAGATCCTCAATAAATACTTAGTGAAAGAATGAATAAGTTAATTGCTGATTAACAAATTAAAACAATTAATTCCTTTCACTTAAGATCCCTAAACCACTTTTCAGAGACAACCAATTGTTATTTCTGTTTTTCTTTTTCCTCCCTAGAAAACAAATCACATTCCTGACTCTTCATTTTTCCTCAGTGTTCACTCAGATGTTCCAACAGGGAAAATATTTTGGCTTTATTGGGACCAAGGACATATGATCCCAAAATATGACTATAGGAGACCAATATATGTCATCCCCAAATGTTACTTTTTGATATATTAATTATTTCCAGCTGTTACTTTGAGAAAATAAAAACACAGGGGTAGCTTTGAAAAATTGCCCTTTTTAAAAAAGAAATCTACATTTATAAAGGAAATTTTCATTAGTAAATGTATCTGAACTTGAAAGAGAGCTACCCTTAGAGTCTTTTATCTACATAACTAGATAATCTTTATTCAAAATACGTTTCCTTCATTCACCTTTCCATAATTTGTTTCCATCACTCCTCTAGAAGCTCCAACCTCCTATAACCTTTCTGTTCATCAGGATGCTAGTAAATTTCATAGTCTGACTCCTTTTTTAAAATTTATGTTTTTGTGAGATTCCCTTGTGTATCTGTATAATTACAATTGTTTTTCTCTTCTTAATGTCTTTTATGTCAATTTACTTTGTAGACCAGTCAAAGAACCTAGAAGGGTAGAATGAGGCAATTGTTCCTCTCTAATAGCTTCTACCAAATATTACTCCTCTTCTTCACTCATCCTGCTCTTGTAAACTAACTTTACCTCTTTTGAAGATTTTTATCAGTGAATACACAGGTAGTTTTTCTACCACATCAAGTACTTTTAGCTATTATAAATCTTACTAAATACTATTTCTTTCTTTTTTTTTTCAAGATAGGGCCTCATTGTGCTGCTTAGGCTGGCCTCAAATCCCCAGACTCAAACAATCCTTCTGAATAGCTGAGACTATAGACACATACCATTGCATCCTACTCTCAGATTCTCAACATTTTATTGTGATTATAATTATTCAAAATGAATGAAAATGTATAATCTCTGGAGTATGAATTGTTGTAATATGCTCCAAATATCTGCTCTATCAATTAACAGTTGTGTGATCCTAAACTTAAGGATGATAGTACTTACTAGTATCTACTTTATAGAGTTATCATGAGATTAAAATTAAATAATACATATTAAAATACTGGTAGACTCTATTATTATAAAATAGAAAGGTAGTACAGGGGAGAAATGTTCCTTAACCCTCCTAGGGGTCCTGTTAAGGTGGAAACATAAAACTGTCAAAGATATACCAACAGTAAAAGATTGTTGCTGAAAACCCAGAGACCCAGGTAACTGTTTTTTTTTTTTTTTTATTCTTAAATTCAAGGAAGAATGGCTAGCTGTGTAGAAATGTGATTGGACAAAAGGGTATAATCTATTGGTAATAGACTGAAGGGGGGAAACCCAGAAAAGCCTGTCTATTCAGGTTCTTCTTGCCCTTTCTGTGTAACATTTCATCCTCTTGGGCATGGGGTAGGATCCCTATGAAATGAGAGTTTTCAAAAGAGAAGGGAAAAGAGTGATACTGACCTTTTTTGGGTTTTGTGGCTTGCTTTAGAGAAGAGGGGTTCTAGTTTCTATGGCCTGTCTTAGAAGAGGAAGGGTTCAAGTGAAAGGAAAGTGAGAAAAGGTCAGAAAGACCTTACTTCTGAGGCCCTTTTGATTTCCTTTAGTTCAATGTACTTGGCATGCCAATGTGCCATACTTTGGGGAATTGTGTTCTGAGCCCTTATATTAGAAAATTTTCAACAGTGTCTATTTCAATTACATTTTTAAGAAGTAGGTTCTACTATACCAGCTTAATCTTTAAAAAAGATATACTTCTACCTCCCTACCTTTATAGTTTAACATGGTGAAGTGAAATTATATAAGTATTATATATAAAAAAATATATACTTCTACCTCCCTACCTTTCTAGTTTAACATGGTGAAGTGAGATTATATAAGTATTATATATAATTTTAATATTATTATATAAGTATCATCTTTGAGAATTACAACAATTGTTACAATTATCAGTGTCTTTAAGAATTGGACAGACCTATTTGATCCTTTTTTTTTTTTTTTTTTGGTACTGTCTGATGTTAGGGATGCTATTCAACCTCTTTAATCCTCAGTTACTTCATCCTAAAACTGATAATAATACCATATGTCACAAGTTTTTTTCTGAGCATTAATGGTATCATTTTTATTTTAAGTAAAATAAGTGCTCATCCCAGTGAGCTGAACACATAACAAATGCTGAAAAAATACAACATTGCTATTAGATATTATTGCAATTTTAATCCATCTTATCAATTTTTCACAGTAATAGCTCAGCAGAAATTTACCATACATTTCACATTTACTGAAACCCTTGATGTGGACAAGAAAACAAATGCAACAAAATAATTTGATATTATCCCCTTTGCATTGCCCATCAAGTAAGAACTACTGCTGTTTGCATATAAAACTAATTTTATCATATTTAAATTGAGCTTGTAGGTATTTTGATGCAATTAATAGGTGATTTGAACTTCTAATAAGCAATACTCATCACAATAAAGTTTAAACATGGGACTTTAGAGATTCTCTGGTAAGTTCCCTGCAGCATGACTTGAAGTACAAATTAATTTAAAAAGTATTTATTAAACATAAATATATTCCAAGCAATTGTTACGGAAGGGCACACTGAGGGTTGCCAAATCCTGCTCCCAAAAATTCAGCAC
This sequence comes from Loris lydekkerianus, assembly GCA_963574355.1. Lineage (NCBI taxonomy): Eukaryota > Metazoa > Chordata > Mammalia > Primates > Lorisidae > Loris > Loris lydekkerianus. The sequence continues at coordinate 8,149 of CAUYPK010109420.1, forward strand.
TTGTCCCTAAGGCCACATCAAAATAACAAGGACATGGGTGGTACCTGCGCTTAGTGGGTAGGGTGCTGGCCCCATATACTGAGGGTGGTGGTTTGAACCTGGCCCCGGCCAAACTGCAACAAAAAAATAGCCGGGCGTTGTGGCAGGCGCCTGTAGTCCCAGCTACTCAGGAGGCTGAGGCTAGAGAATCATCTAAGCCCAAGAGCTGGAGGTTGCTGTGAGCTGTGACATCATGGCACTCTACCAAGGATGACAAAGTGAGACTCTGTCTCTAAAATAAATAAATAAATAAATTAATTAATTAATTAATTAATTTAATTAAATAACAAGGACAAGTGGTTTGAGGAAAAAGAAAAGGAGGCTTATTAATTTGTCAGCAAATCAGGAGACTATCAGACTCCTGTCTTAAAGAACCATTGTTCTATCTATAAGCGGAAATACAAAGTTTTTAAAAGGAGGGTTTTTGACTTCAGGATATTTGTGCTTGACTATAGTTGATGGTTCTGATGTATGCCATCTCCAGGAAAGACAATTTTGTGACTTTTGCCCATGCCTGGACAATTCTATTGAGCCATCTCCTGGGGTCCAAAAAAGAAAGGATATTCCTCTGGCCCTCTGTTCTCTGCCCTCAGGCAGGGATGCAGGTCTTAGATTTGGAAGGGGTGAGGAGCTTTTAAAGAGACAGAAAACATTTTTACCCTTTTCTAGGCTCTTCCCTCTTTATACAATGAATTGGTACTTGGTACATAGTGTTTTATTTTGTTTGTTGTTGTTGTTGTTTTGTTTTGTTTTTTCAGTTTTTGGCTGGCTGGGTTATGAACCCACCACCACCGGTATATGGGGCCGGTGCCCTACTCCTTGAGCCACAGGCACAGCCCTATGTAGTAGTCTTTAAAAAGACAAGTTTAGCTTTATACTTGTTTATAAGGTCTGTACCAGCCATATTTCATTTTAATGGATCATGGGGATAAATGGAAACCTTCAATGTAGTAAAATTTTTAATTTTTATAGTAATTATCTATACATTTAAAAAATGTACAATCTCATATAATAACTAAGAAACTCTTCGTACGGACTGGGAGAATGTGATGTGATTTAAGAAATTAGTATCTTCAAAGATTACCTTTGGCTTAACAAATATTCAAAGTCAAAGTTAACCATGTAAAACCACAATTCAACTAAAATTCAATAGTGTAAGTAACACTTCTTCATTAGGAAATAATTTCTGGTCACAGATTGTGTTATGCCCAGGAGTCTGTCAAAGACCACACCACCAGACACATTGAATTTAAAAAGGAGTCGTTTTATTGAAGAGCAGGCTGGTGACTGCCTCAGTGTCCCAACATAGGGTTTCTGAGAGCAGTCCCAAGTTGTCTGTGGCTCTGGTTTTTATAGGGCAAAACTTTTCTGGGGGGCAAGCAAGCATTATTACAGAGGCAAAACAGCAGCTCAGTTAGTCATTTTGCACAATACTATGATCATGAGAGAATTAGTGATTTTTTTTCTTCCTTACAAAACAGGTACAAACCACAATGTCCTAAAGGAGAATGCAGGGAAAGGAACTTAAAGGTAAGGGTCATAAAGGAAATGATCATAAAAAGCTATAATCATGAGGGCTACGTGGTCAGTAACCTACATTACTAACAATTTTAGCTAAAGACATTTACAGTTACAATGGGAGGGCAAACAAGAGGAAGTAGTTTTGAAGGTAAAAAGGAGTAAATAGTAAAATGAAGTCAAGCTTGTTCTTTTAACATTTCAATATTATATATGGATGGCATGCTACCTTAACATAATAATGAGGATTGTTGTCACAAGGGTATTTAGTGACTTTCTACACAATATTAATAATAATAACAGTTCTAACCAGGTACACTTTTTTAATTATTTTTTTTTAATTAAGTCATTTGTACATAGATTATAACTACATTATGCCATTATGGGATTCGATGTGTTGATTATTTGTACATATTGGAGTGCGTACACCCTACTAATCAACATAGATTTCACCTCATTTACCCAATTACAGCATTAAGACATTTGTGTTCTACACCTGATAGATCCAACTTATACTTGCAATGTGTTCCATAGGTGTGGTCACCCTACTAACCCCTCCCTCTATCAACCCACCCTCTCCCTTCACCTCTCCCTCTCCTTCCCTTCTTCATTCTAGGCTATAGTTGTGTTTCATTTTTCATATGCAAGTGTGAGTGACTATAAATAGTTTTCGCAGTGCATTGAGTATATATTTTTTTTGGATATATATTTTTTTCCATTCCTGAGATACTTTACTAAGAAGAATATTTTCCAGCTCCATCCATGTAAACATAAAAGAGATAAAGTCTCCATTTTTTAATGCTGCATAGTATTCCATGGTATAAATATAACACAATTTATTGATTCACTCATGGGTCAATGGGCACTTAGGCTTAAGGAAATTACCAAATTTTTGGAAAAAAACAATAATGAAGACACGGACTATCAGAACCTCTGGGATACCACAAAGGCAATTCAAAGAGGAAATTTTATAGCATCACAAACTTTCCTCAAGAGAATGGAAAGAGAGGAAGTCAACAACTTAATGGGACATCTCATGCAAATAGGAAAAAAACAAACAAACAAACAAAAAAAACTTTCCAACCCTAAACCCAGCAGAAGAAAAGAACTAGCTCATTTAGAGCAGAACTAAATGAAATTGAAAACAAAAGAATCATACAACACATCAACCAATCAAAGAGTTGGTTTTTTGAAAAGGTCAATAAAATAGATAAATCTTTGGCTAACCTAACCAGAAGTAGAAGAGTAAAATCCCTAAATTCATCAATCAGAAATGATAAAGGGCAAATAATAACCAACTCCTCAGAAATTCAACAAATCCTTAATGAATATTACAAAAAACTCTATTCTCAGAAGTATGAAAATCTGAAGGAAATAGATCAATACTTGGAAACATACCACCCTCCTAGACTTAGCCAGAAATAAGTGGAAATGTTGAACAAGCCTATAACAAGCTCCAAAATAGCATCAAATATAAGAAATCTCCCCAAAAAGAAAAGCCCAGGACCAGATGGCTTCACATCAGAATTCTACTAAACCTTTAAAGAGGAACTAGTACCTATATTACTTAACCTTTTCCAAAACATAGAAAAAGAAGGAATACTTCCCAACACATTCCAAGCAAATATCACCCTGATTCCCAAACCAGGAAAAGAACCAACAAGAAAAGAAAATTATAGACCAATATCTCCAATGAATATTGATGCAAAAGCATTCAATAAGATTCTAGCAAACAGAATTCAGCAACACATCAAACAAATTATACATCACGACAAGGTGTGTTTCATCCCAGGGTCCTAAGGATGGTTCAATATATGTAAATCCATAAACATAATACATGACACAAACAAATTAAAAAACAAAGACCATATGATTCTCTCAATTGATGCAGAAAATGCTTTTGATAATATCCAGCATCCTTTCTGGATCAGAACCCTTAATAAAATTGGTATAGAAGGAACATTTCTTAAACTGATAGAGGTCGCATCTACAGCCAACCCACAGCCAATAACATATTGAATGGAGTAAAATTGAAATCATTTCCACTCAGATTAGGAACCAGGCAAGGATGCCCACTGTCTCCACTGCTTTTTGACATTGTAATGGAAGTCTTAGCCACCACAATCAGGCAAGAGAAGGCAATCAAGGGAATTCAAATAGGACCAGAAGAGATCAAACTGTCACTCTTCACAGACGATATGATTATATATCTGGAAAACCCCAGGGAATCAACTACAAGACTCCTAGATGTGACCAAGGAATATAGCAATGTCTCAGGATACAAAATTAACACTCATAAATCTGTAGCCTTTATATATACCAACAATAGTCAAGGGAAAAAACAATCAAGGACTCTATTCCCTTTACAATCATGCGAAAGAAGATGAAATATCTGGGAGTGTATCTAACTAAAGATGTGAAAGATCTCTATAAAGAGAACTATGAAACTCTGAGAAAAGAAATAGCTGAAGATGGTAACAAATGGAAAAACATACCATGCTCATGGCTGGGAAGAATCAACATTGTTAAAATGTCTATACTACCTAAAGCGATCTACAGATTTAATGTGATCCCTTTTAAAGCACTTCTGTCATACTTTAAAGACCTGGAAAAATTAGTACTTCATTTTGTATGGAAACAGAAAAAACCTTGAATAGCCAAGAAATTACTCAGAAATAAAAACAAATTGGGAGGAATCACGCTTCCAGATTTCAGACTACAGTATAAATTGATAATGATCAAAACAGGATGGTACTGGCACAAAAATAGAGAGGTAGATGTATGGAACAGAATTGAAGAGCAAGAGGTGAGCCCAGACACTTATCATCATTTGATTTTTGATAAGCCTATTAAAAATATAAATTGGGGGGAAGATTCCCTATTCAATAAATGGTGCTGAGTGAATTGGCTGGTGACCTGTAAAAGACTGAAACTAACCAGGTACACTTAAAATACTATGCAATGGGGAGGGAGACAAGTGGAACAAGATTTTTCTTTCCAGTTTTTGGCCAGGGCCGGGTTTGAACCCACCACCTCCAGTGTATGGGACCAGTGCCCTTCTCCTTTAAGCCACAGGCACCACCCAGGAACCAGATTTTTTAAAGAAGTAAAATGTAACAAAACAATAGAATGGAATCAGGCCTGCTTTGCCTTTCCACTGATTCTCAGGAACAAGAATTATAACAAAATGGAATTAGGCTTGCTTCTATTTCACCTTAACAATTGAATGGAAATAATATTGTGATATCCAAGAAGTGTGCCTAATACACATACAGCTTATAGAAGAAAGTATCAGTATCAACATTAGTCCCAATCACACCTACATTGACAGTTCTGTTGCGGTGAAGGACGATGTGAGGGAACAGCAGCTTTGCCGCGAATGCAAGCTTGCTCCTGTAATGTTTTGGAAAACAAGTAACAGGCTACATCTCAGATTGGCATGTAGCAAATGAGCTTTATTTGGGACCACCTTATATAGTCAAGCAGTCATGTACACTCCATTAATCTATAATCAAAGAATTTTCCTTCTTAACAATTCTTAGCTAATGTTAACTTTCCTTGACAACATCAATTCTAAAAATCAACAATATTTATTCAAAACATTCCTTCTTCCATTATTTATGGACATGCTTCAACTATCTGTAAAAATTAGAAACTTGGGGGGATAATACTCAGGATTTCCACGTGCCCATTGAGATTTAACAAACAAACTATGATTCTGTTTATCCACAGAGCTTGAAGCTATACAGCTGTTAAGACAATGTTTTTTTCACATCAACCTCTGGGTTATATCTCCAGCAGGCAGGCTCTTAACCTGTGACTTTATATGGGCTTAACAACCACGTCATAAAGTCGCTGCAAATGGAATTTTATTTTCCTATTTCGCAGGCCCTATATGCTGACCAAGGCAGTTGGCTTAGAACTACTGTGTTAGCAAAAATCATTTCAACTCGACTTTCCCTGCCTCAATGGCACACATATGGGAATTTGTCCCACACAGTTCCATTCTTTGCCTGGCCCACCATCTTTCACAGATTTTCTCTTTACTAGGGTTTGAATACAGACTTCCTTTATCTGAGGGAGAAAAACTAGTCTTTATTCAGCTTTCCAACCATCCTCTCATTATCACTTATTTGTGTTCCAACTGCGCTACCATTTATATAAACCGCAGTGCCAGACAAAATAGCAGACCTCATTTGTTGTCATCATGGAGACACAATTGCATTCCAATATTTTCCTATGATCAATTGGAAAATTTGATTTAAAAATCAAAATTTTAAATGAAACAGTATTTTCACTTCCAGGAATTATGCTAATGTACAATTGGAGAAATGTATGAAAGGATGCTCTTCATGTACTTTTTTGTTCTAACTAAAGATTAGAAATAATTTAAGTACCTATTAGTAAATGACTGGCTCAATGAATTATGCCATAATATATTATACAATATTCAAAAAGGAGGCACCTACTCATTATATACATGTAGAGAAGTATCTTCTTAATATACAGAGGGTTCCCCAAAAATATATAAACATTTTAAGAAAGGAAAAATCTGTATTAAATCTGCATAATCTGTATTGGTAATATTCAATATATACTGACAATACAAGATGAATACAAGTCATGTTGATCATCTTTTAATTGCAAAAGTTGAATGTAACTTGAATATAACTTGAGTGTTACCAATTTAATACGGTTTGTTTTTCTTTCTTTTTTTTTCAATAAATGTAGCTACTTTTATTAACATCAATGTACTTTTAAATATCATCATAACTTTGTGAGGCAGAGAGAGCTTTTTTTAATGAATTTTCACGCTGTGCTTCTTTAGAGATGAGAAGAGAGTACGGATTTGAGCATATGCTTAGTTGAAGATAAAACTTCCAACACTCAGGGCGGTGCCTGTGGCTCAAAGGAGTAGGGCACTGGCCCCATTTGGGTGGCATTCTCTGTACATTAAGTAAAAAAGAGTCATGGAAGGAACAAGGCTCTTGATTCTTAAGGTTTGCTACAAAAACATTGACATAAGGCAAATTAATAGGAGAAACATGATAAAAATTAATTTTACAAGTAGATGCAGGAACTCTCAGAATGAAGATTCAAGGCCTCGCTTGATAGGAGGTTTTTAAAGAATGGGGAGGGGTTAGATGTGGCAAAATAGGTATGGAGAGGAAGAAAGGAAGAGGTCTGTGTAGCTAGCAAAGGGGGTCTTGTTAAGTAAATGAAACATTACAAGTAAGAGTCCTCAGAAAAAAATAGATGGTAAATGTTTCTTTTTAAACACTTAAAGGTGTCAGACTCTCAGTTAATCTTTCCTAGCTCACATAAAGAAAGACCTGCATTAAATGGGATTCTTTACAGATGTAAATATTTTGCCCTCCACCCCAACAAGATATAACTTTGCAGTAATACTTTTATCTGTGAGACCCATAATAGCTGTCTCAAAATATGTCAAAGAAAGAAATTTTGGGGTAAAATATTTTGAATTTCCTTCAGTAGCGAGATAGTATGTATGATACTTATATAATAAAAATTGCACTTGCAGGGAAGAAGGGGGATTGATGTACTCCCTTCTAATGGGCACAATGTAAGAATACATGGCACACCTTCTGGGGATGGGACACAACTACAACAGGACTTTAACCAACAAAAACATTGCAACCTAATCTTTTACACCCTCAGATTAATCTGAAATAATAAAGAAAAAGAAAAAATTACACTTGTATAATCATAGAAATTTTCAAGGGGATATACAAGCAGACTGTTAAAGTTATTTAATTTGGGGGATTAGACAAGAAGTCATAAATAATGGTAGTTATTTTTATTTCAAAATATTAAGGGGTGACAACTGTTTTTGTTACATGGATAGCTTTTACAGTGCTTTAGTCAGTACTATAAGTTTGCCCATCTCCTGAATCATGTTCATTGTAAGTATTAGATATGTTTTTACACTTCCCCTTCTATTCTTTCCCTCTCTCGATTTGCAATGATTTTTACTTCTTTATGTATCCATGTGTGCCCATAGATTAGTTTCATATTATTAGAGAGTACTTGTGATGTTCGTGTTTCTATTCTTGAGATATGTCACTTGGGATAATGGTCCCTAGTTCCATCCAAATTGCTGAAAAAACACATTAATTCATTTCCTTTTATGGTTGAGTAGTACTCCATGGTGTGTATGTGTGTGTGTGTGTCGTGTGTGTGTGTGTGTGTGTGTGTGTGTGTGTGTGTATGCCACATTTTGTTAATCCACTCTTGAATTGATGGGCACTTGGGTTTCATTTAGAACCAAAAAAGAGCCACAATAGTTCTTATAATCCCAGCAAGATTCTGGTTAGGCAATTTGCCTGGTTTATTACTGAAACTAGGTACATTCAAATGCCTGTATACATAGTTAATTGAGCACCACATCTCAACAGAATGGCCAACAGGTAGAGCAGGAGCACTACAAGGTCAAAAGAGATATCACTTGTAATGAGTCTTCAGTTTCAATGGAGTACCTGCTGAATTTCAAGACCCTGTCAATTAACTTACTATGTCAGATGGATGGTAGTAAATGCAATTTTAAACTCACACTCAAAAATTATTCCTTAAAAAACTTTAAAAGCTAAGCACTTTTACTAGTGAAGTTGAGTAAATACTGATTAACCAAACCTTTCCTAACATTAAGTTTCTTTGTCATTATTCCTAAGTCTCTCCCCACCCCCCAGCTTCCACCACAGGTTAACAAATTATGATAAAGAGTATAACATCCAGACAGTTCAATGAAGGAAACATACTAATGGATTCTTACCATAAAGAAAAACATGTTTGGACCATGCCTGTGGCTCAAAGGAGTAGGGCCTCAGCCCCATATACCAGAGGTGGCAGGTTCAAACCTGGCCCCGGCCCAAAACTACAAAAAAAAAAAAAAAAAAAAAAAAAAAAACAAAAAAAAAAAATAGAAAAGAAACAAAGAAAAACATGTTTATCCCTCCTTGTTTTGACAGTAAAGGAGATAGAATACAATTCTGGAAAACTAGTAATTTGTATCAAAGCCAAAAGAAAAAAATAAAAAGGATTATAATAGCCACTAGATGGCCCCAGATATACTTTTCCAATATTATAATGAGAACATGGAAGAAACAAAATTAGTGAAAGAGAACTATGTAATAAAATAATGTATGATTCTTTGCCTTTTTTTATTATTAAATCATAGCTGCATACATTAATATGATCATGGGGCTTTTGAATGAATAATCATGTGGAGAAATTATGAATAGAATTATTTACCACTTATTCATCGTATCTCCCTATTGTGGAACTAGTAAAACTCTCCTACATTTTATCAGTAACATTTCCAATAGTACTATAAGAAATTTTAAAAATTAAAAATTCTAATGTTTAACTTCTTTTGGATAACACCAAAATTATTTATCTAATTTTGTCCCTGATATGTAGCAATAGAAATTTTTTTCTTTCTTAGTTTTGTGTCACTGCTGTGATTTCCTCATATTCCACTTCTCTATTTACTTCAAGTAAATTCTCCCTTTTTGAAAAATTTCATGAGTTTGGATTTTAATAGAGACAAATTATTTACTAGCAGATGTGCATAGCTTTCTCTCATTTAACATATTGTATGTATTAAAAGCCAATGCATTTTTATGTAAAAGTGACAGTTGACTTAAACCATTTGTTGATTTGTATTTCATTTAACAATCAGCTGCTTCTAAAGATATGCTTTCATTATTGTGCATTTATAATGGAAAATCGAGATTCCTAAAAATAGTAAGAATAATTGATTGCCTTAATGATTAATCACCTGTAGTTTGGGTGGTTACAGAATATCAATGTGTATCACATTTCACTAATGATCATTACCTTGATTTTCTCATTTTATGCCTTCTATTTAAAAAAGGCCTAATCAGTTCTAGGTCCTATGAAATTTTAAATAGAAAACAAATTTAACTTCCACTTGCAAATTGTATTTTCCCATATGCTGTCCAATTCAGAAACCAGAGTGTGATTCTGTACAGCCTAAAAACATGCCAGAGAAATCACTTGTTTAGAAAATCTGCAATTCTGACTTCATATTTTAATTGGCAATTTCCTGTTATATTCTGTTTCCTGAGGGCAGTGGGCACCATTGAAAAGACCTGAAATGCTGTAAGCTGCTATTACTACCTCCTTTCCCGATGGTGCTTAGGTTTTCTTTTGTTCAGCTCATTTTTGTTTCTCAGCCTTTGAAATCTGCTTAATTCTGAGGGGGTTTTAGATTTGGGAATTAAAAACAATTTTATAGCATAAACACAACTTAGCAGAAGTCTTCCTATCCTAACATCTGGCCTTTGGAAAAGGAGATGAGAAATAAGAATTGTGACAGAAGCATTTCTTTTAATCTATAAAATATTTTCCCCATTGACAATGAGATTTCAAAATTTCATCGCAGGTTTATAATGCATTTAGATCTTTCTCTTTTGCAGGAGGGAAGAGGTCATTAAATATAAAATGTCCAATTTCGAGTCAAAAGTGTAGTTTATTATATGCCAAACAAGAAACAGTACAATTAATCTAAATATGTGCCTAAACTATTGACACAGTTTCACTGTCTTAACAGTAGCTTTTCTTTTTTTTTTTTTTTACAAACCATACGGATACAGATAAGGTAAAGGACTAGACTGCATGATACCAAAGACCCAGTACATACTATACACTCAATAAAATATTACCTAACTATAAATTTATTTATTTATTATTAAATCATTTCTACATAGATAATGAATACATTTATGCCATTGTGGAATTCAATGAGCTGATCATTTATACAAATTGGAGTTCTGACATCCTACTTATTAACATAGCCTTCACCTCATTTACCTAATTACAGTGTTAAGACATTTGTGTTCTACACCTGATAGATTCTACTTGTACTTGCAATATGCTCCATAGCTTTGGTCAGCCTATTAACCCTCCCTCTATCAATCCACCCCTCTCCATTCCCTTCCCCCACTCCTTCCCTCCTTCATCCTGGGCTATAGTTGTCATTCATCTTTCATATGAAAGTGTGAGTGATTATAAATTGGTTTTACAGTAGTACTGAGAACATTGAATATTTTTTTCCATTCCTGAGATACTTTACTAAAAAGAATATTTTCCAGCCCCATCCATGTAGACAAAAAAGAGGTAAAGTTTCCATTTTTTAATGCTGCATAGTATTCCATGGTATACATATACCATAATTCATTAATTCATTCATGGGTCGATGGGCACTTGGGCTTCTTCCATGACTTGCCAATTATGAATTGAGTTGCAATGAACAATCTAGTAAAAATATCTTTGTTGTCAAAGGATTTTTGGTCTTTATGATATACACCTAATAGAGGAATTTCAGGAGCAAATTGCAGATCTACATTGAGCTCTCTAAATGTTCTCCAAACTTCCTTCCAAAAGGAACGTACTAGCTTGGATTCCTACCAGCAGTGCAGAAGTGTTCCCTTTTCTCCACATCCATGCCAACATCTGTAGTTTCTGGATTTTGTGATGTGGTCTACTCTTACTGGAGTTAGATGGTGTCTCAGAGCAGTTTTGGTTTGCATTTCTCTGATGATTAAAGATGAGTATTTTTTCATGTGTCTGTAAACCATGAGCCTTGTCTTTTTCAGAGAAGCTTCTGTTCATGTCTCTTGCCCACAATGAAATGGGATCACTTGTCTTTTGCTTAGTAATAAACTTGAGTTCTCTGGGGATTTTGGTTATTAGACCTTTGTCAGAAATATAAATTGATAAAATCATCTCCTGTTCTGAGGGCTATTTGCTTTACTTAATGTGTTTTGGGCAGAGCAGAAGCTTTTTAATTTGATCAGATCACAGTAAAGTATATTTGGTGTTGCTTCAATTACCTGAGGTTTCTCCTCATAAAGTATTCTCTTAGACCAATTTTTAAGTGTTTCCCCTGCACTCTCTCCAAGAATTTTTATAGTTTCATGTCCTTAATATTAAGTCCTTTAACCAGTTAGAGCCAATTTTTCTTAGAGGACTAAGGTGTGGATCCATTTTCAGTTTTCTACAGGTCGCCAGTTAATTCACCCAGCATCATTTGTTACATAGGGAATCTTACCCCCAGTTTATATTTTTGATAGACTTATGAAAGATCAAATGACAATAAGCGTATGGGTTCACCTCTTGGTCTTAAATTCTGTTCCATAAATCTACCTCTCTATTTTTGTGCCAGTATCATGCTGTTTTGATCACTGTCAATTTATAGTATAGTCTGAAGTCTGGAAGCATGATTACTCCTGATTTGTTTTTATTTATGAGTAATGACGTAGATATTTGAGATTTTTCTGTTTCCATATAGAACAAAGTACTAATTTTTCCAGGTCTTTGAAGTATGACAGAGGTGCTTTAACAGGGATCACATTAAATCTATAGATTGCTTTAGGTAGTATAGACATTTTAACAATGTTGATTCTTCCCAGCCATGAGCATGGTATGTTTTTCCATTTGTTACCATCTTCAGCTATTTCTTTTCTCAGAGTTTCATAGTTCTCTTTATAGAGATCTTTCACATCCTTAGTTAGATACACTCCCAGATATTTCATCTTATTTCACACAATTGTAAAGGGAATAGAGTCCTTGATTGTTTTTTTCCCTTGACTATTGTTGGTATATATAAAGGCTACAAATTTATGAGTGTTAATTTTGTATCCTGAGGCATTGATATATTCCTTGATCACATCTAGGAGTTTTGTAGTTGATTCCCTGGGGTTTTCCAGATATATAATCATATCGTCTGTGAAGAGTGACAGTTTGATCTCCTCTGGTCCTATTTGGATCCCCTTGATTGCCTTCTCTTGCCTGATTGTGGTGGATAAGACTTTCATTACAATGTCAAAAAGCAGTGGAGACAGTGGGCATCCTTGCCTGGTTCCTAATCTGAGTGGAAATGATTTCAACTTTACTCCATTCAATATGATATTGACTGTGGGTTGGCTGTAGATGCGACCTCTATCAGTTTAAGAAATGTTCCTTCTATACCAATTTTATTAAGGGTTCTGATCCAGAAAGAATGCTGGATATTATCAAAAGCATTTTCCACATCAATTGAGAGAATCATATGGTCTTTGTTTTTTAATTTGCTTATGTGATGTATTATATTTATGGATTTACATATATTGAACCATCCTTAGAATCCTGGGATAAAACCCACCTTGTCACGATGTGTAATTTGTTTGATGTGTTGTTGGATTCTGTTTGGTAGAATCTTATTGAATATTTTTTCATCAATATTCATTAGAGATATTGGTCTATAATTTTCTTTCTTGTTAGTTCTTTTCCTGGTTTGGGAATCAGGGTGACATTTGCTTCATAGAATGTGTTTGGAAGTATTTCTTCTTTTTCTATGTTTTGGAAAAGGTTAACTAATATAGGTACTAGTTGCTCTTTAAAGGTTTGGTAGAATTCTGATGGGAAGCCATCTGGTCCTGGGCTTTTCTTTTGGGGGGAGATTTTGTACAGTTGATGCTATTTCAGAACTTGATATAGGCCAGTTCAACATTTCCACCTCATTCTGGCTAAGTCTTGGGAGGTGGTCTGTTTCCAAGTATTGGTCTGTTTTCTTCAGATTTTCATGCTTCTGAGAATAGAGGTTTTTTTTTAAATATTCATTAAGGATTTGTTGAATTTCTGAGTATTCTGTTGTTATTTAGCCTTTATCATTTCTGATTGATGAAATTAGGGATTTTACTCTTCTGCTTCTGGTTAGGTTAGCCACAGGTTTATCTATTTTATTGACCTTTTCAAAAATCCCACCTTTTTGATTGAGCTGTTGAATGATTCTTTTGTTTTCAATTCCATTTAGTTCTGCTCTAATTTTCGTTATTTCTTTTCTTTTGCTGGGTCTATGGTTGGAATGTTCTTCCTTTTCCACTTGCTTGAGATGTCCCATTAAGTTGTTGATTTCTTCTCTTTCTGTTCTTGTAACGAAGGCTTGCAGCACTATAAATTTTCTTCTTAGGACTGCCTTTGAGGTATCCCAGAGGTTCTGGTAATTCATATCTTTATTATTATTTTGTTCCAAAAATGTGGTAATTTTCTTCTTAATCTCATCTATGACCCAGGTATCATTCAGTATGACGTTATTTATTTTTCACATTTTTGTATGAATATGTGGATTTCTGTTGTTACTGAGTTCAAATTTATTTCATGATGGTCTGAGAAGATACAAGGAATGATTTCTATTCTTTTAAATTTTCTGAGGTTAGACTTGTGATCTAAGATGTGACCAGTTTTGGAGATAATCCATAGGCTGATGAGAAGAATGTGTATTCAGTTTCGTTAGGATGAAATGTTCTGTAGATGTCCGCTATGCACTTGTGGAATGGTTAAGTTTAAGTCTAAAATTTCTTTGCTTAGTTTCTTATTGGAGGATCTATCCAACACTGCCAAAGAGGTGTTAAAATCTCCAACTATTATGGTGCCAGAGGAAATCACATTGCTCATGTCTGTTAGAGTTTCTCTTATAAATTGAGGTGTATTCTGTTTCGGTGCATAAATGTTTATAATTGAAATCTCATCATGTTGAGTGTTGCCCTTAACAAATATGAAGTGAGCATCCTTACCATTCCTTAGTTTTGCTTAAAATATATTGTATCTGTGAATACAATTGCAACACCTACTTTTTTCTGATTTCAATTTGCATGAATTATAGATGACCATCCCTTCACCTTGAGTCTATGTTTATCTTTTAAGGTAAGGTGTGATTCTTGAAGGCAGCCAATGTCTGGCCTGAATTCTTGTATCCAGTTAGCCATCCTGTGTCTCTTTAGAGAGTAATTTAAGCCATTCACATTAATTGAGAGTATTGATAAGACTGGTAGTAGTTTGGGTATCAAGTTGTTTGCAAGTCCAGTGGACATTTTTAATCCTTTTGCCACTGTGGAAGTTGAAATTTGATCAAAAGTTTCTGAGTGAGTTTACTTTGGCAGTGAAGGATTGTGCTGTTCATTATAGAGGATAGGTCTGAGAATATCCTGGAGAGCTGGTTTAGTTATGGCAAATTTCTTCAGGATGTGAATGTCATGAAAGTATTTAATTTATAATAATAAATTAAAATCAGTTTAGCTGGGTACAGGATCCTAGGTGGAAAGTTATTTTGTTTAAGGAGATTAAAGGTCGATGACCATCTTCTTCTAGCTTGAAAGTTTTCAGCAGATAGATCTGCAGTCATTTTAATGTTCTTCCCCTTGTAGGTTATAGTTTTCTTATGTCTGGCTGCTTGCAGAATTTTCTCCTTCATAATAACTTTGGTGAAGCTAATTATAATGTGTCTATGAGATTTCTTATTCAGATTGAGTCATGCTGGTCTTCTGATACTGTCTGGTATCTAAATTTCAGATCTCTTTGCATGTTTGGGAAATTCTCTTTGATTATTTCATGAAGAGCATCTGTATCCTTTGAAGCAACCTCATTGCCTTTAGGAATTTCTATAAGACGAATATTAGATCTCTTCGAATGATCCCAGAGCTCTCTGAGAGAATGATCCATTTTTGCCCTCCACTTCTCTTCCTCTTTGAGCATTTGGGAGCATTCAAAAGTTTTGTCTTCTTCTGCCTGCTCCATTCTGTTACTGAGGGATTCTAGGGTATTTCTCAGATCTTTGAGTGCTGCAAGTTCTTGCCTCAATGTGTCAAAATCTTTGGTGATTTTATCTTTGAATTCATTGAATTCTGGAGACATCTTTCGAATTGCTCCTTGAAATTGTAATTCTATCTTTACCTCCATTCTGTTGATTTTATTTGCTATCCAAATTCTGAACACGATTTCTGACATCTCAGCTATTTGTTTATGAATGGGATCTTGTGCTGTGTCTGCCATATCATTCCTTGGGAGAGTTGATCTACTCTGATTATTCATGTTTCCAGAGTTTTTCTGCTGATTCTGCCTCATGATTGTTTTGTACCAGTTATATATATGGGCAGATAAGGTGATATTGGATTGGGAGCTCCTGGAGTTGTGATTAACCAGCCCATTGTGAAGGGACTGGTGCCTGTAGCTTTTTCCCCTGCAGCTTTGCAAAGGACCCATACAGTATTACCATATGAGGCTGAGGAAACCTGCTTGGAGTGATGGGGTTAGGTGGCTCTTTCGTGTATTCAGCTGGTCCTTGCCTGATCCTATTGGATCAGTGACTCTGGTTTGATGTCTTAGCTGAAGTTTGCTTTCTTGCAGTCACAGCTTACCTCAGCGAAGGTGACCTGCAGTTATCACTCTTCTCTCTCAGCTTGGCTTCCAGTCTTCAGCTTAATTGGTACTTTCTGGACATTATCCTTCCCTCTGGATGGGAGCTTCTGTCAAAGGCTGGCTCCAGTTGGCCATCTTGCCCCTCCCCTCGAGGAAACAGGATCAAGGTGAGCTGCACTGACAAGCCCAAGAGGCAGGTGGCTGCCAGCTGGTAACAGTAGCTTGTTTATGCCAGTAGTCAAGAAGCTTTGAGAGCAAGTGGCAATGAAATGGAGAAAAACATTTTCTTTTTTTAAATTTTCTCTCTATATATGTACATGTGTTTACTTGGTTTCCTCTTTTTGCCCTCACAAAGTTAAATAGGTTTAAAATTTAATAATAATAACAATGTTTAAGATAAGGGCTAAAAACAAAAACCTCGTAAAGAACGAACAAAGATAAATACATTTGGAAAAGAAATCAAATGATTGCTTCAACAAAATGTTGAGCAATAATAATAATGATAATGCAAAAAATGAAGCATTCACATTGTCAGATAAAAGTATGTTTATCATAGAATGCTTTGACTCTGAGGTTCAGTATGGAGTCATCAGTTAACTTCTTTTTATTTTTCAAAGTCTCAAAAATAAACAACTAATATTTATAAATAAATATAGAAGATAATTTCAAAAAACAGTTCATACCAAATCTTATAGACAATAAAAAAAGAAAAAATACTTCAAAATCATTCTACTTCATCTAGATATACCTGATATTAATATTGGAAAAAATAAATTCTTATAAAGGAAAATTAGAAACATATTTCACTTATAAATGAGGAATCAATACCCTAAGAAAACATATTAACAAGTTGAATTAAAAATTATTGTTCAAATAATGTACTTTAGTTAAAATTAAATCCAATTTATGTGAGAATTAGTCATGATTTTCTTTTTTTTTTTTAAATCTTTTCCTTTTCCTCACCTCCTCCTTCATTCTCTCTCTGTCTGATCTCCCCTTCTCTACCCCCAACCATGCTATTAATCATCATTAATTGTCCTTATATCAAAGTTGGATGCATAGGATTCATGCTTCTCCATTCCTGAGATGCTTCACTAAGAATAATGTGCTCTACCTCCATCCAGGTTAATACAAATGCTGCAAAATTTCCATTTTTGTAGGTGGCTGAATAGTATTTCATGGTGTATATCTATATATATACCACAGCTTGCCAATCCATTTCTAGGTTGAGGGTCATTTAGGCTGTTTCCACATTTTAGCTATTGTAAATTGAGCTGTGATAAATAGTCTATTGCACGTCGCACGTCTCTTTATAATAAAAGTTTTCGTTTTTTTTTTTTTTTTCATCTAGATAAATTCTCAATAGCATCAAATGGATGGTCTAGGTTGACTTCTTTGAAGTTTCTCCATACTTCCTTCTAAAAAGGTTGTATTAGTTTGCAGTCACACCAGTAGAGGAAAAGTCTTCCTTTCTTTCCACATCCATGCCAGCATCTGCAGTTTTGAGGTTTTGTGATATGGGCCACTCTCACTAGGGTTAGATGATATCTCAGGGTGGTTTTTTATTTTCATTTCTCTAATAATTAGGGATGATGAGCATTTTTTCATATGTTTGCTAGCCATTCATCTGTCTTCTTTAGAGAATGTTCTGTTCATCTCTCTTAACCATTGATCTATGGGATTGTTGGTTTTTTTTCTTGTGGATTAATTTAAATTCTGTATAGATCCTAGTTATTAAGCTTTTGTCTGATTCAAAATATGCAAATATCCTTTTCCATTGGGTAGGTTGTCTATTTGCTTTGGTTGTTGCCTCCTTAGCTGTACAGATGCTTTTCAGTTTAATTAAATCCCATTTGTTTATTTTTGTTGTTGTTGCAATTGCCATGGCTGTCTTCTTCATAGTCTTTCCTCAGGCCAATATCTTTAAGTGTTTTCCCTATGCTTTCTTTGAGGATTTTTATTATTTTGTGCCTCATATTTAAGTCCTTTATCCATCTTGAAGCAATTATTTGAGTGGAGAAAAGTGCAGGTCCAGTTTCAGTATTTTACATGTCAATATTCAGTTGTCCCATTGAATAGGGATTCTCATTGAATAGGGAGTCTTTCCCCCAGTGTACATTCTTGTTTGGTTAATTGAAGATTAGATGGTTATTAAGTTGTTGGTTTCATTTCCTGGTTTTCTATTCAATTGCAAATGTCTATGTCTCTATTTTTGTGCCAGTAGCATGCTGCCTAGACCACTGTGGCTTTGTAGTGCAACCTACAATCTGGTAAACTGATGCCTCCAGCTTTATTTTTATTACTCAGAACTACCTTAGCTATACAGGTTTTTATCTGGTTCCATACAAAATGCAGAACCTTTTTTTTACAAGTCTTAAAAATAAGATGTTGGTATTTTAACAGGTATGGCATTGAATTTGTAGATTGCTCTGGGAAGTATAGACATTTTAACAATGTTGATTCTTCCTAGCCATGAGCATGGTATGCTCTTCCATTTGTTAAAGTCCTCTGCTATTTCCTTTCTTAGGGTTTCAAATTTTCTTTATAGAGGTCCTTCACCTCTTTTGTGAGGTATATTCCTAGGTATTTCATTTTCTTTGGGGCTATAGTGAAGGGAGTTGTGTCCTTCATTAGCCTTTCATCTCGGCTGTTATTGGTGTATACAAAGGCAACTGACTTGTGGACATTGATTTTATATCCTGAGACATTACTGTATTTTTTTATGATTTCCAAGAGTCTTGTAGTTGAGTCTTTGGGGTTCTGTAAGTATAAGGTCATATCATCAGCAAAGAGGGAGAGTTTTACCTCCTCTGTTCCCATTTGGATGCCCTTTATTTTCTTGTATTTTCTAATTATATTGGCTAGAACTTCTAGCACTATGTCGAATAGTAATGGTGACAGAAGATAACCTTGTCTGGTTCCAGTTCTAAGTGGAAAAGCTTTAAGTTTAACTCTATTCAGTAAAATATTAGCTGTGGCTTTGTCATACATAGCTTCAATCAGTTTCAGAAATGTGCCACCTATGCCTATACTCCACTTCAGTGTTCTAATTAGAAAAGGATGCTAGATTTTATCAAATGCTTTTTGTGCATCTATTGGGAGGATCAGATAGTCTTTGGTTTTGCTTCTGTTGATATGGTGAATAACATTTATGAATTTATGTATATTAAACCAGCCTTGTATCCTTGGGAAGAAACCTACTTGATCATGATATATAACTTTTTTGATGATAAGTTGTAATGTATTGGCTAGGATTTTGGTGAGAATTTTTGCATCTATATTTATTAGTGAAATTGGTCTAAAGTTCTCCTTTTTAATTGGGTCTTTTCCTGGTTTTGGCATCAGGGTGATATTTGCTTCATAGAACATGTTGGGGAAGATTCCTTCCTCCTCAATTTTTTGGAATAATTTCTGCAATATAGGAATAAACTCTTCTTTGAAGGTTTGATAGAATTCTGGTGTGAAACCATCTAGACCAGGGCATTTTTTTGTTGGCAGATTTTTTTATTGTTTCTTTGATAACAGTGCTTGAAATTGGTCTGTACAGGAGATCTATTTCACCTGGGAAAAGTCTAGGGAGAGGGTCTGATTCCAAATATTGATCCATTTCCTTCACATTGTCAAATTTCTGGGCATAGAGTTTCTGGTAGTATTCAGAGATAATCTTTTGTATCTCTGTAGCATTTGTTGTTATTTCCCCTTTATCATTTCTGATTGAGTTTACTAGAGACTTTACTTTTCTATTTCTAGTTAGTCTGGCCAAAAAGTTATCTATTTTATTTATTTTTTCAAAAAACCAACTCCTTGTTTCATGAATTTTATGAATGATTCTTTTGTTTTTAATTTCATTTATCTCTGATTTAATTATGATATTTCTTTTCTTCTGCTGGGTTTAGACTTAGATTGCTCTTTCTCCAATTCCATAAGGTGGCTTGTGAGTTTGTTGGTGCATTTTCTTTCTGTTTTTCTAATGCAGGCTTCTAAAGCAATAGATTTTCCAATCAGGACTGCTTTTACTGTATCTTACAGGTTTTCATAGCTTGTCTTCATTCTTGTTATACAGAAGGAAGTTAATAATTTCCATTTTTATTTCTTCCTGCACCTAACTGTCATTCAGCATAAAGTTGCTTAACTTCCATGTCTTTGTGTCAGGTTGAACGTGTTTGTTGGAGTTGAGTTCCACCTTTAATGTCTTGTGGTCTGAGATAATACAAGGTAAAATTTCAATTCTTTTTATTCTGTTGAGGTTTGTTTTGTGTCTTAGGACATGATCAATTTTGAATAATGTTCCATGGGATGATGAGAAGAATGTATATTCTTTAGCTTTGGGATGAAGTGTTCTATATATGTCTATCAGTCACAGTTGTTTTAGGGTCTCATTTAAAACTCTTGTATCTCTGTTTAATTTCTGTTTAGAGGATCTGTCCAGCTCTGAGAGAGGGGTGTTAAAGTCCCCTGTTATCATGGTATTATAGGATATCATATTGTTCAGACTAAGTAAGGTCTGTTTAAAGAATCTGGAAGCATTTAAGTTGAGTGCATAAATATTGAGAATTGAAATGTTTTCTTGTTGTGTTTTTCCCTTGATCAATATGAAGTGACAATCATTTTTTTTTTTTTTTTAACTTGGTTGCTTTAAATCCACTTGTATCTGAATGTAAGATTGCAACCCCTCTTTTCTTCTGAATTCCGTTTGCCTGAAAAATGGACTTCCAACCCTTAACTCTGAGTTTTAATTTTTTTTTTAAATGTGAGATATGTTTCCTGCAGACAGCAAATAGGTGGCTTGTGTTTTTTAATCCAGTCAACCAATCTATGCCTCTTCGATAGTAAAATTTCAAAAAGAAATTCTTCAATTTCTTAATTCAAGCCATTAACATTGAGATAATTTTTAAGTGTGGTAGCATTCTTTTCATCTTATTTTGTGAAAGTCCATTGCTTAGTTTTGTCTTTTGCATCATTGTAGAAGCTAAGTTCTGTCATTTAATTTCTGGGTGTTTACTTTGCTGAAGTTCCATTGTGATGGTCAGTGTGTAGAACAGGTTGAAGTATATTCTATAAAGCAGGTCTTGTTGTGGCAAATTTCCTCAATGTTTGCATATCAGTAAAAGATGTGATTTCTCCATCAATTTTAAAACTTAGCTTAGAGGGATATAGACTTCTTGGCTTGAAATTGTTATGTTTAAGTAGATTAAAGATAGATGACCATTGTCTTCTGGCTTGAAACATTTCATTAGAGAAGTCAGCTGTTACCCTGATGGATTTGCCCTTGTAGGTCAGTTGGCACTTATTCCTAGCAGCTTGCAACATATTTTTTTTTTTTTTCTTGTCTTGACTTTAGATAAATTCATCACAATGTGTCTTGGAGAAGCTCTATTTGAGTTGAGGTGACCAGGGGACAGATATCTCTCTGAAAGGAGTATGTTAGAATCTTTGGTAATATTTGGGAAAATTTCATTTATAATATTCTCTAGAATGGCTTCCATTCCTCTGAGGCATTCTTCTTCCCCTTCTGGAATGCCTATAATGCATATGTTTGAACGCTTAATAAAGTCCCATAATTCTGTCAGTGGATGTTCTTTCTCTCTCTTCTTTTCTGCCTCTTGAACTATCTGAGTTATCTCAATAGCTTTATCCTCTACCTCTGAGATTCTTTCTTCTGCATGATCTAATCTGTTGTTGATACTTTCTATTGCATCTATTGTTCCCTAATTGAGTGCTTTAGTCCCTTCAATATGCTATATTCTTTCCATATTCTTTATATTGTTCATCTTTTATTTGATTCTGTTTTTGGATTTCCTTATGGTTATTTTCCACTTTCTCGGCAATTTCCTTCATTGTTTTTGTTTTCCACTTTCTCACAATTTTTTTCATTATTTTCATCATCTTTATTTTAAATTCACCTTCTGTCATTTCTCACATTTATTTATAGGTAGAATCCTCTATTGTAGCTACCTCATGGTCCCTTGAAGGGGTTGCTCTGGACTGGTATTTTATGTTGGCATGATTTTTCTGCTGATTCTTCTTCATGAGTGTTTTCTTGTATCTTTTTCCTTGCCCTAATTTTCCTTTCACTTCCACTTGCTCTTTAAGTTATTGTGCCTCTGGCCTAAAGTTTTAATGAGTCCTTTTGGTATGGGACCAGGAGAAGGAGAAAATTAAAGAGCAAGAAGGGAAAAATGATTTTAAAAAGAAAGAAAAAAGAGAAAGAAGAGGAGGTGATTAAAAGGAAATATTGACAAAAAGAAGTGAGGCACCAAAATAAGGATACAGGAGTAATATAGGTGTATAGTAGGGTACTTTGACCCAACCTTACAACCCCCCAACCCCTGGGGTTGCTGGGTTGGGTGGTTCCTTTGAACCACCTTTGCCAGCCTGATCAGTCATAGTACCCCACCTCCACCAGGTAGAGAGGAAAGATAATAATACTATAAATCAAATCAAAACAACAAACAAAAACCCTCATGGGATAAAATTAGGGGAAGAAAAACAAAGAATAGGGGCAGAAATACTAGCAAAAATGAAGTTAGAATTGTTAAAGAAGGCAAAAGTGGAAGATTGTATTTAAACTAGAATAGTGAAGAAAAACTGAAAAAAGGAAGAAAAAGGGAAGGCTATGTTAACCAATGTGATGAAAATGTGTCAAACAGTCTATGAAACTTGTGTATGGTGCCCCATGATCACATTAATGTACACAGCTATGATTTAATATAATAAATAATAATAAAAAAAAACCCAAAACCAAAAACCAAAACAGTATATATATATATATATATATATATATATATATATATATATATATATATATATATATATATATATATATATATATATATATATATATATATATATATATATATATATATATATATATATATATCT
>CAUYPK010109422.1:0-13290 GCA_963574355.1 Loris lydekkerianus
ACCCTTGCCCTTGTGAGATGCCCCGTAGGTGTGATTCCACCAATACCCCTCCCTCAACCCCCCTCCCCCCTCCCTCTTCTCCCTTTCCCCCTTTCCCCTATTCTTAGGTTGTAACTGGGTTATAGCTTTCATGTGAAAGCCCAAAATTAGTTTCATAGTAAGGCTGAGTACATTGGGTACTTTTTCTTCCATTCTTGAGATACTTTACTAAGAAGGATATGTTCCAACTCCATCCATGTAAACATGAAAGAGGTAAAGTCTCTATCTGGACTGACTCTGTTTCTGTCCCTCCATGATGATTCACACTTGCCAGGTGTCTTCTTAAACCAAAATGCAAACATTGCAGTTAAGGCAGTTTGGAGATAGAAGATTGAGAAGCAGTGGGCCTCAAGGTATGGTCCCTGGAACATCGGCATCAACAGATCACTTGGGAACTTGCTAGAAATGCAAACTCTTAGCACCCAGACCTAAGTGAGAAATGCTGATGGCGGTGCACAGGCATGTCTAAGAGTCACTGCTAAGGGGATCAGGGAGCTTCTCAACCTGTTTGAAGGCAATGGAGACTCTAGAGAAGAAGCCATGTGTGGCAAGAGGAAGAACTGGAAGAGACCAAGAGTCTTTGGTCACCCACAGAAGACCCAAGAGGAGGATGGGCCAGCCAGGCCAACCCCTGGTCCTGCAGGGTCTCTGGCCAGCCATCCAGTCCTAAAGTTTCCTTTGAAGGGGCCACCTTTGAACAGCCTTCCAAAGGAGATAGATCACTGTCCCCGGTGTAAGAAGTCCAGTAGCACAAACTCCCTCAAGTGAAGAACTAAAAATTTCTTTCTCTGGGTTGCAGACTGTGAGGACTCCAAGATGAAGGTCACCACACCATGTGTGAACAGAGGTAAGCATGGCTGGCTGGGGAAGCTTCCCCTGTGCACACGCAAATGCCCTCCTCACTCCATCTTTCATCTGTGCCCCCTGTAGGCAGCCTGTGGGATCCCATCATCACTGTGGAGGCATTGGAAAGCCAGCAGCTACATATGAACTTCACCCTGTGGGATGAGCCTGCACAGTACCAGTTACTCCTGAGCAGCTTCCCACACACGGGGGACCAAGTCTTCTTTGAGCAAGTGCAGCACCTGTCTCTGGCACCTCTGCCCTCTCTGACCCTTCTGCCCAATTCAGGACCACCCCTCAAGGTTCGAGTCCCCTCTGCTGGTCCTAACAGGGCCATGGTGCTTGCACTTCGGAGCTCGGTTCTAGCTCAGTCAGAGGGCCACCATGGTCTACCTGGCCCTTTATCCCCTGTTTGTGCACAGTTGGGTCCAGAGGTCACCTTTCCTGCTGCCCTTGTGGTCACTAGCTGATACAGAGTTGACCCTGCCCTTAACTCAATCCTTTCTGTTTCTTCCCTCATACTCTTCCCCCATTCTCTTTTTGTTTTGCTGAGTTTATCCTACTTTAACACAGAAAGGATTTAATGGTTAAAAAAAAAAATTAGGAAATTAAGACAAAGGGAAATTAAAAATAAGGAAATAAAATAAAGCCACATTGCTGGAAGCATGTGTGCCTCTGGTCTGTATGGGTGCTGGGTGTGAACACAGATTTGTTCCCTGATTCCCAGCAGCCAAAGCAAGAAGGAAACACCATTTACCAGATGTGTTTGTGAGACAGCAAACAATCAGAAAACAAATCTGGTCTTATATAAATGAAGTCTTTTCCTAGAGCACAGACCTGAAAGCCCGTTTCCCTCTGGCCTTTCTAAGGAGTAGCCTGAACAGCAAAGAGTTCTCTGCAGCTTCCTGGCACTACCATGCAGGTTTCTAACAGCCAGCTCTACAAATCCTCTCTCTCCAGCCCAGACAGGATTTCCACCAGCGAACCAACATCAAACTCACCATACACAAGTGTAACTGGTCTTGCCACCATCGAGTGCAGGTGGGTGAGTGTGGTGGGGTCAGGTATGGGGGCCATATGCTAGTGATCATTCCTGCCAGATGGTCAAAGGAAGAAGGGATGGCAGCTGGTGGCCTTGTGCTCACCCCAGGACAAAGAAAGGGTCCTTTAGACACCTCTCACTGATGGGATATATGGCCTAACAGCCATCTGCAGATGCTAATTTATCCCCCAGGGTCCATTACTCTCAAATTGCCTCTTCTGGCAAGAGAGCACCATGGTCTCTATAGCCCTTGGAGCTCTCCCTTCCCACCCCTTCTCTGCTTCCTCAGATTCAACCCTTCTTTAACACCTGTCTCAATGACTGCCTCTGACACTCCTCAATGTTTCTCTGCCTAGAAATCCCTGAGATTTTAGGTAGGAGGAACGTAGCTGCCCTGGGCTATACTAGGGACAGAGTGGATGAAGTTCTGGACTGAATCCTGACCTGGCTCTTGGGTGGTGGGCATGGATTGTTTGATTTAACTTAGAGCTCTTCATGTCTGAGCTGTTCAGGAGGACTTTTCAGTGTCACCCCTTGGGACTCCTGACTATTGTTTGTTAGCTGTGTGACATTGGGTAAAGTACTTAACTTTTCTGGTCCTCAACTTCCTTGACAGGACAATAGGATAGATATTATCACAGACCTGTGTCTGTGCACCACACCCTGAACAGAAAACTCTGATGCCCTCACAGAATGTGAGTGATATCTCTGAGAGGTAGCAGATCCCTCCACACCCACACTCATAGATAAGGAAACAGAGGCACAGGGGTGTCAAAGAGTTGTCAGGATAGATGCCTCAAATGAGGCAGAGTCCCGGGCTCTTAGCTGAGGCCTGACATTCAACCTCTCCTTCAGAAGCCATGTACCCCCTGCATAAGAGTCTGCCACTATGCATTGATCAGAACACAGAAGGCATGACACTGGGTGGGAAGAGAACCCTGGCCTCCCACGGAGAGAGACCTACCTGTTCCTTAGACCAGCAGCAGCTAAAAGTGGCTGCTCATAAAGATGGTTTCATTAAGTTTAGCCTGATGCCAATAGCAGTACCTTACTCCTCTAATCCCAGCACTCTGAGGGGCCAAGGCCAAGGATTCTCTGAGCTCACAAGTTTGACACCAGCCTGAGCAAGAGGGAGACCATGTCTCTATTAAAAATAGAAAAAAAATAGCCAGTCATCATGGTGGGCACCTGTAGTTCCAGGTATTTTGGAAGTTGAGGCAAGGGAAATGCTTGAACACAAGAGTTTGAGGTTGCCTTGAGCTATGATGGTATGACACTCTACCCAGGACAACAAAGTGAGATTCTGTCTAAATAAATAAAATAAACTTAAAAAAAAAAAAAAAAAAGTTTAGACTAGATCTAGAGTGGCTGGCATGGGGTGCTGGAGGATGTTCCTGATGGCTTCATGATGATTGCCCATAATTAATATTTCCCCGTTTTTCCTTCTCTCCTATTCTCCCTGCAGGCTCCATTGCAAGTAAGCTTGGCTCTCCTTCCCACAGAGCTGGAGGCCTTAGGGAAATTTCCCCCGGGGCCACATAACAAGTCTTCACCTTAGCTTGGTGCCTTTTGCTCAGCAGCTAGGGCGCCAACCACATACACCATGGATGGTGGGTTTGATCCCAGCCCAGGCCAGCCAAACAATAATGGCAACTACAAAAAAATAAAAAAAGTAGCTAGGCATTGTGGTGGACACCTGTAGTCCCAGCTACTTAGGAGACTGAAGCAAGAGAATCACTTCAGCCTAAGAGTTGAAAGTTGCTGTGAGCTGAGATATCACAGCACTCTACCAAGGGTGACCTAGTGAGACTCCATCTCAAAAAAAAAAAAAAAAAAAAAAAAAGAAGTATTGACACCTGGGCCTTGTATGGAGCCAGACAGACAACATTAGACCAGGCAGGTGAGGCTATGGGAAGCTGACATGTCCCATTGCAGGCCAGAGAAGACAGACCTGAGAGACTGGGGAGCCCGGCAGAGCAGCACCTGCCCCATCACTTTCACTGTTCTGTTATCCACAGACTCTGTGCCCCTGTGGTGTTCAGCTTTATCAGGGGCATCTACATCCTGCTGGTGGGCTCTGGCATTCTGCTTACCCTCTGCATGACTTGGAGGTTGACAGGTAAGGGGCCGGGTCACCCCAGGGCTTTCCCTTCTGCACTCCCATCCTTCCTGTGCTCTGCCTGCTCCTCCCCTGATCCAGTCTCAAGCTAGGCCTCTCTGGAAGCTTCTTTTCAGATACCATCTTCAGTCCCAGCCCCTTCAATCTCAGATTGTCACCTCTCTTCTGCCTTGCGTCAGCCAAAGTTATCAAGAACCTAGAGCATGAAGCCAGGCTGGCCCAGGCTCAAATTACCAGCTCCACCCTTAACTGCTTGAGCAGATCACTCTCTGAGCCTCAGCTTCCTCTCTTGTAAAATGGAAATAGAAAAATAAAGATACCTGCATCATATAGCTATCACAAGAATTAAGTGAAGTAATGCACATGAATCCTTAGCTTAGAAACTGGCATGTGATGTTTGCACAATATATGTTTAACAACAGTTATGCATGTTGTTAAAAATGGTGGGCTAAAAGGAACTAGAATTTCCCTGTAGCAGGGGGATCAGCCAGGCAGGTGGAGCAGTGTGAACAGCCCCATCCTACAGCTTCAGTCTTACATGTTTGGGGTCAGGAAAAGCAGAGAGTGATATAGAAGGCTGGGGCTTGGACTGTAAATGACAGGAGTGGATCCCAGTCCCACTCATCAGCCTTTAGTCATAGGCAATTGCTTAAAAAGACATAGATTTGATTTTCTTTTCTGTAGAATGCAGTAATACTGCTTCCCTCTCTCCTGAGGTGGGGGTTAATAAGTGTGGCCCCTCCTTCCTGCAGCCCTCTGCTGCTGAGTGCTAACATGGATGAGAACATGGATTGGCAGCACAACCCTTCTCTGTCCCTCCATAATCCTGCACTGTCTCTTCAGTCTTCTGGAAAGGCCTTCCAAAAGTAGGTTTTAATCATTTTTAGTTACTGTGTGGTAGAAAGAAATCCACCCTGATGTGAGAAGACCATTGGAGGCTCCTCTCCAGAGGGCCACTGGGAGGCTCCAATAATGTCTTGGCCAGTGCTTCATATACATCTCTGTAGCAGTCAGGGGGCTTTTTGTTTCATTTGTACTGCTGTGTTTCTTACTGTTTTCTGAAGTGCCCCCCTGCATGGGATGAAAGAAAGGAGAAGCCTCATTAGTTATCTGTCTTTTTTTTTTTTTTTTTTTTAGACAAAGTCTCACCCTGTTGCCTGGGTAGAGTGTTGATCATATTGTCATAACTCACAGCAAACTCAGTCTCTTGGGTTTAAGAGTTCCTTCTTACCTCAGCCTCCTGAGTAGCTGGGACTACAGGTGCCCACAAACCTCTTTCTCTGGCTGGTCTCAAATTTCTGTGCTTAGGTAATCTATCTGCCTCATTCTCCCAGAGAACTAGGATTATAGGTGTGAACCACTGCACCCAACTTTACCTGACTGTCTTTTGACAATTCTGGAAAAGGACCTAAGAATGAGGGTTGGAATTAAGAATGCTGGCTGAGAGAGAATGGGCTCAGAGAGGCCACCTGTGCCTGAGCAGGCCCCCTGCTAGTGGCCACTGGCTCTCCAGCATCAAGAGAGGTGTGTATACACATGAGTATGCACATGTGGGTATTTACATATGTGTGTCTGTATGTGCCTATGTGTATGTGTGAGGCGTGTGCTCAAAATTGAAGCCATCTTGACTCTAATCCCTAGGCATCACCTAACTTTTCTTTATGTGGCTGGTCATCATCCATTCCTACAGGAATCCACAGCCTACTCCCAGGAGCTAATGACAGAGTGATCTTGAGTCTCTATCATTTATTCATTCATTCAGAATTTATTTTGGAGTACTATGTGCCAGGCATTGGGATACAAGGATAAATTGTACATGGCATGGCCCTGACCAACAAGAACCTTCACACCTGGTGAGAAAAATATGCAGTAAAGACACCTAGGCCAGGAGAGATTCCTGAAGATGATGTCTGCACTGGAGAGGAAGTGTGTTGCCTACTCACAGGGTTGTTTCTGGGGAAGGTGCAGACCTTTGGAAGGGAGCCCTTGGTGAGTGAGTGGAGGTGGAGCATCAGGGAGCTTCTGGGGCCTGGAGTGTAAGGTATGAAGGAGACAGGTTTCCAGAGCTCAATCTAATGGCCAAGCTTCAAAGGCCTGAGACCTCAGCCCAAAGGCCTGAGACTCCTTTCCTATCATGGGCTGTTATCCAGCAGGGGAGAAGGCTGAGGGACAGACATACCCCACAGAGACAGGAAAGCAATGTGTGATGTGAAACCACATTCAGAAGGGAGATGAGTGTGACAGCCTGAGCCCACATTTTGGCACTTAGTCAATAGTAGAGCTGAGGCAAAGAATTCTTCGGGTGCTGCCTGTGGGCTGTGGGGCTTTGCCCCTCCTCTGTCTCAGGGCACATAAAGGGAGGTTGACATCTACAGAGCCCACAGCAGGTCAGAGGGTAGTGAAGAGCAGGAAGACACCTTTGGGGACAGAAGAGCACACCACTCTGTACTTCCAGGTCTGATAGCATTTGAGGAGGAACTCAGTCCTGCTGTTTGAAATAATTGTTTCTGAAAAGCATTCCTGGAACACACTGAAGGGTTCTGCATGTCCATGGGTTGAAGACCATCCTGGGTGCCAACTGACCCTGGAATCAAATGATCTTCATTCCCTGCTGGTAACTATACTTCAAGTGTCAATGGACAGCAGACAGTTCAGAAATGTGGTAGGAAAGCATAATGTGAGAGCAGCCAAAGTTGTGTGCCCATGCATGCATCTATGTGTATGTGTGTCTGTGCACATAGGAAAGATTATCAATAAAAGAATGCATAAGTCTGTTACCTCTGGTAAGAATTTCTAGTAGTTATTCTGAGCCACATATTACTTTAGATGGAGAAGTTCTTAGTTTTCAAGTCCTTTCTTGCAGTGAGATTTTGCATCCTAGCAGCAGGGCCTCTAAGTCTCCGCATCCCAGACTGTGTGTGTCCCATGCTCAACCTAGCGGCAGCAAAGAGCCAGGCAAGGGAGAGCAGAAGCTCAGGCGTCCCAGGCACTGGCCTTTTGGACCCCATCTCTTGTCTCCAGTGACTTTGGAGGGGAGTGTCACTGGGTCCAGCAAGACCCCTATCAAGCTTTCTGTGACATTTCCCCAGCTCTCAATAAGCATGTATTCCATGTACAGAAAGCTGAACACTATGGAGACTTTCTGTCCAGCAGCAAAATGAATCCAAACCACTGTCACAGTGCCCTGGAACACAATTCCACTTTTGATCCCATTTCTCACATGCCTTGAATTCTAGTTCTGCCGACCGTTGAGGCCATCCCAGTGAATGTCTTCAGTCTGCAATGTCTACTATGTCTCTTTATCTCAAGGCAGCTGCTTTTTTTCTTTCTGACATCTTTATTGAAATACAATTTACTTATCATACAGTTCACAATTGCCCTGTATAACGCAATAACTCTAGTATAGTCATGGAGTTAGCAACCATCAGTACAATTTTATTACCCTCACAAAAGAAACCCAGCTTCCCTTAGTAACCACCCCTCACCTTACATCTGTACATTGCATGTTCAGGGTATGTCCTATAGGAATTGAATCATACACTTCTCCAAGGCATCTTGGCCCTTTTTTTTTCAATGTCATTCTCTGTTCCTCCTTCTCTGGAACCTCAGTCTAACCATAAGTGCTAGAGATTCAGTCAGTCTGAGTGCACTGTCTACTGTCAGCCACATGTCAAGAGCCTCAAGAATGTGTACAAATAAAATCAGACTTATTATATTTTTGTGTTATTCTGAACCATGGCAAAATAAAATCCTGCTTCTCCCAGAACCCCTGCATGAACCGATGCCCTACAAACTGTGACTTTGCCACCTCTCTGGCCCCTCTCCTAGATAAAGTGCAGCAGAGATGGCCTGGCTGGGGTGGGGGGGCATCCCCTAGCCAACAAAACCTGCAGCAGAGCCTTTGCTCATTGCTAGAATCTCTTGCATTTCCACACATGGCCCCCAAGCAAGCTTCCAACTCCCACACAGCATTCCATGACTTTAACTGCCTGCTGTCTTGACCCTAGTTTATTTTTTTTTAAAGGAGGAGTAATTAAATGATGATGTCGATGTTGTTTGATACAGTACTTTGATTCAAAACCAGTTTCTCTTTTCTGTTTAGGAAGCTCCTCACTATAGCCTCAATGTAATTTAAAGTGACATTAACTTATGTTTGAAGAAGCTTTCTCAGAGTCCATATGAAGGGATGTTCCTTTACGACCCTCCAAACTGATTAGTAAGCTATTCATATGGGAGTCATATGCCTGCAGAGTCTGGCTATCAGTGAAATGTCCTTAGAAGGGACCTTGAGAGTGGAAAACAAGATAAGTTAATGCACATTTCAGTTACATGTTGCACCTGTTTTTTCAGACAAAGGACTGAATAAGTTTTTATGGTTGCTCTGTATAGTTTCCTTGTAGTCTTATTCTACAAATCACTGGCTGCCAATTAATTTTATTATTAGAATGTGTACATGCAGAACTTAATGTTATTAAGAGTATATAAACTGGCAAAAAATAAAGTTAGGTACTGCATGCCTGAGCGATCTGTAGCCCTCTACTTCTCCATAAGCATTCTGACTGCTGGTTTTACCTCTGCCTATGATTTATACTCCACCTCGGTGTTGGTTAGGTTCTAAAGAGGGTTTTCAGTACTTGAAACACACATTCAGCAGTTGGAGTTTAGATTTCTGAATGCAAGTATATGATGGATTTCACTTATTTCCTGCTTCTTCTGGAAAATTAAATAGGGCATATGAGAGAACACATACTTAACTACGCAGGGGATACTTTGCATTAGATAGCATTATGGACTCTTTGGTAGGTGCTCCCCTCCCTAAATAAACAAGGGTCATGCCAAGCCCTGCTGTGCTCTGGTGTCTCCCAATGCCTCCCAACAGAGCAAGACAGGAGAGTGCTAGCCAGGGTGAGCAGCAGTGCTGCTGCACCAGCCTGGCACTGTATCTCACAAGTCAGATGTGTCAAGCAACAGGGTTCCCTAGAAAGTGGACACAGCATACACTTGGCCCATAATGATCTGAATTAATTGTCATCCCTAAATCCATTGCTCATTTCTGAAATGGCTATGCCAAGAGTTTCTACCTTTTGAGGGGTCCTTGGTAGCGTGGGAGAAATTTAGCTGGTGCTCAATGCATGCCAGTCACCCACCAGTCCTTCTCCTTCCTCAACCACATCACTGCCACTTGTAAGAAGTCCACAGGCTCCTTAGGTCTCTTTGGCTCTTAGAAAAGAGAAGCACCTGGCCTGCTTCTGGCCCAAAGCAGTTTATGAGCCTAGGGCTCAGTGCAGTCTAATTTCCCACTGCTGTGTACTGCTCTTCTGCCTCTGCCGTTTACTGCTTCGGATTATAGACGTAATGTATGCTCTAGTACTTGGCATCTGCCCACGGGGGTAAGATGGCAACAGTATGGACTCTACAGATTATATATCATGGAAGAATATAAGGCAGAACAGCAGCTCCTAGCCCATGGTGTGAGCTGCTAACTGATGTGCCCATCACTTTCCATGTCTAGTCTCCCACATCACTCTGAAATAGCATCCAGGTCCATCTCCTTCAGCCTCTCCAAAGCTCTCCACACCCCATTGCTTTCCTAGATGTTGGCATTGTATCCACATTCCTATCCTGTTCATTTAGATTGACTGAGACAGTGTCACCCATTGTGCTAGCCTTGTCTGTTAGAGAAGCGTCGAGTCCCGTTTCTCATGGTTTGACCTATATTCCTCTATAAGGAGTAGCCCCTTGGCATGTTAATCCTTTGTATGAATAAGTACTGGACCAAAAGGAAGAAGATACCCCATGTGCTGAGAAGAGGAGAAGTGATTGCAGTGGAAATGAAGTTGGCTGGCCCTAAAATATGCTGCACCCTGCTAGGAGTGTCCCACTAGCTGGCTCTGCTCCCCTATTCCATAGGAATCACAGAAAAATGAGAACACCCCCTGACTTTTAGCCAGAACTGTCATGCTGTCAAATTTAATGGAGAGGCAGTTGAGCACAGTCAATAGCTAAGAGCTAAAGGTCACCTGCCATGCAGATTTGGGGGGCAGCTATGCCTGGGTTCAAATCTGAATTCCCTTCCTGACTATAGTGAGTCATTAATTGATCTCCTTCATCTTCCTGGGCCTCAGGAATGGAGTGACAAAGATGCCTGGGAGGTGCCTGTGCGGGCAGCATGGGCTCATGTATATAAAGGGCCTGACTGCCCTCATGTATATAAAGGGCCCACCACATGCTGTGTTTTCATGCTCTTCCACAGAGCATGAAATTGCTATCAGTCTGAAAGCAATGTGTGGGGCTGTGTTGCCAACACAGGAACAGATCACCCCTAAACCCCTATTCCACCTGTTACAAAGCATCTCCCCACGAAACCAAAATTTGTGAGCATGAGTGTGCTTAACTAGAATAGATTTGTAAATATTTACAATAAGCTTGGTCAAATTAATCATCTTATTTTATATAACATTTAGGAATAAGGCAGACATGGTATTCTGTTATTCTGTAATTTGTGTGTAATTCTGTACAATCGTGTTAGGATTGTAAATGTCTTGGGGGAAAGGACCACTTTAGAATTATGTTGCCTCATCTGGTTCTTAACCATAACCCAGTGAAGTAGGCAACACTTCTGGTGTTTTAAAATGATGAAACAGTTCCAGGAGGCCAGGTGACTATTATTGAGAGGCAGAGCAGGCCAGGGCTCCTATATCTTTAGCTGTGATGTGCTTTTCTTATTCTCCTGGGCCAACCCCTGCATGGCCCAGGTTTGGAGTACCCCGGAGCATCGAACTGTAGGCTGGCAACACAAAGTGATTTTAGTAGTGCTGGCTGCCTCTGTGCTATAAAAAAAAAAAAAAAAAAAAAAAAAAAAAAAAAAACTGTGCTTTTATTTTGGTGCAGATTCAGTGTTCTGCCATAGACTTAATAGTATCCTTCATGTTAAAACAAAACAAAAAAACTACATGGCCTTGTTTATCTGGTACACAAGAATTTATGCTCTGGCTAGGGCAGAGCCATAGAGAAGGACACAGTGTTTAAAATTTAATTTCTCAAGACTTTTCCTCTTTGTAAGCTATTCTCAGGAAGAAGTCAGAAGGCTAGGTATGGTGGGGTGCACCTGTAGTCCTGGTTACTCAGGAGGCTGAGGCAGAAATATCACCTAAGCCCAAGAGTTTGAGGCTACAGGGGACTGATTGCATTACTGTGCTCCAGCCTATGTGACACAATGAGACTCTTTTGAGAGAGAGAGAGGAGAGAAAGAAATGGGAGAGAAAGTTCAAAGTGTCTGGGGAAATTGCTATCAGTCTGAAAGCATGTGAGCTGGCTCTGCCTATAGCAAACCTGAATAGACATCTGTCAGTTCTAGACCACAGCTTCACTACTGCCATGGACAGCATGCCAGCTGCCAGAAGGAAATGGCCTAGGTGTGCTTTTGTTTTTGTGTTAAACAAACATGTAAAATGGCGACAAATGTCACAGTGACATTTATGAATCCAGTAAAGAAATAAGTACAGAAAAACTCTTATATCACACAGGAAGCTTGTCACAAGTCTCAAGTTTTTTTTGTTTTTTGTTTTTTGTTGTTATTGTTGTTTGTTTGTTTTCATTGTTTTTTTTTTTTTTTTTTAATTTTCAGAACAGAGTCTGGTTTAATTTTTAAAAAGAGAAAGGAAAAAGAACCATGATAAATGCTAGTGAGGAGCCACTTCCCTCCTTCTTCTAGGCTATACCCAACAGCTAACTCTTCTTCATATAGCCCACAGACTCTGAACCAGAGCACATTAACATAGAGTAGTCTTCAGAGAGGGTTTCCTTAGGGAGAGGAAGCCTTTGACTTGAAGGCAGATGTGAAGATTCTGAGTCCAGGGTTCTTTTCTGTGAACTGTGCACACTTTTGACCTAGGCCTCAGGAAAAAATGCACCATCTTGGTTATCAGGTGTGTGGGAAATATTTCAGGCTCACCAAGCATTATAGATGCCCTAGAAAGTAATGCAAAGGAAGCTCTGGTGGTTGCCTTGTTGTGAATGGGGCAAGGGAAATGAGTACAAGGAATCAAGAAAAACACACCCTATGGGTGAGTTGGGGGCCGTCAGAGGGGGCCTGAGCAGACCTGGTCCTTACTAGAATCAGCCCATTGCCATCAGTCTCTTGACTGCTCAGGGAAGTGGCAGCTCCTTGAACTTATCACAGCCTCCAAGCAAAAACTCAACATCACTCAGAGATTTTATAGTCAGGAAGACCACCAGGGATATGGCTATCTAAACAGTAGAAAGGGGGAAGTTCAAGGTTCCTGCCAGGGGTGGCTATGGCTCAGATACAGTGTCCTTTCACAGTCCCTAAGATTAGGTAGCAGACAAACAGAGAAAAGCTGGGGAGAGGACAGAGGTAACAGCTGCCTGGGCCCCAGATCCTTGAAGACCACCAAAGAGGGGAGAGGAATCAGCAGGGGGAAGGGGAGGAGGCAAGAAAAAAACACTTGTTGTGTAATCCAGCCAGCTGTGGCACTGAGTAGGGTGAGGGACTGGGAGCACACAGTACTTTGAGTGTAAACGTTTTTCCTCTTTGTTTCCAGCTTTTGAGAGCAAGGGGAAATTCATCATCCCCGTTTTGTCAATGTGAATGTCCTCTGCCCACAAGACCCCACCAGAGAAAGGGGCCCTCCCAAGAGGCCTTGGCCTGGAAGCCAAGCTAGTGGTCAGTGACTCAGCACTTATGGCCCTTCCCTTCGATGAGGCCTCTCGGAAAGACTAGAGTCAGTACAGCTCTTTCAAGCCCTGCATGCCTACCCCCAACAAGTGCCAACAGCCCTCCCTCTTACCTTCCTAGGTGTGGCTTAACACACATTCCTGCAGAGAAGCAGGGGATGTTCTGCCAGTGCATTTTGGCTGGCTCCTCTCCTAGCCACTTGTGCAGGAAGCATTGCCACCAAGGTTCTCAAGAGCCACAAATTCCAAGAATGCCAGAGCTTGAACACAGCTTAGAGATCACTCATCCTAACTTTTAAATGTGAGAAAACTGAGACACAGAAAGTAAAAATGATATGCCATTCAAAGATCGTGAGTAGCTAGGCTGTGGCTCATGCCTGTAATCTTAGCACTCTGGGGAGGCTGAAGCCTGAGGTCAGGAGTTCAAGATCTGTCTGAGCAAGAACTTGACCCTGGTCTATACTAAAAATAGAAAAACTAGCTACGCATTGTGGCAGTGCCTATACTTCCAGTGACTTGGGAGGATGAGACAGAAAGATGGCTTGAGACC
>CAUYPK010109423.1:0-35607 GCA_963574355.1 Loris lydekkerianus
CTTACAATCTAATCTTTAGACTCTTCTCCGGGAAAGGTGGGAACCCTTTCTCAAAGGAGGTGCTTCCCCCCAAGCGCGTAGCGGAAACTGGAGGAAACCGTGGAGTCCTTTGCACTTGTGAGAAGGGAAGGGGCGACATGCATTTTTTTTGACTTCTTGCAATCCAGCGATGTTCTCAAATACTGACGAAGAATGAATCACATGAGTTAACCTCTGCATTCAGAATGACTAAGAACATTACCCGGAGGTCAGAGATCTCCTTGTCATTGTTATAAACCAGTTGGTAAGAAAGGCCACAAGGAATTTTCACTGTGCTGCTCCTCTACAAGTTTCATGCTGCTTTTTATTTCTCCTCACCATTTCATGTCCTTAAAGTACCTCCTCCCCACCACAGGCTTTACAGTATGCCTCGAATTTTAGACAACAGAGAAAAGGGGCTAAGCATATGCTTGGCCTGACTCCTTTCTGGCTGTATGAACTGGAAACAAAAGGATGGTGATTCACACCCTGGGAGACCAAGGTGGGTAGATTGCTTAAGATTAGGAGTTCCAGACCAGCCTGAGCAAGAGTCTGAACCGTCTCTAAAAAAACTAGCTGGGCATTGTAGTGGGCACTTATAGTCTCAGGTACTTGGAAAGCTGAGTCAAGAGGATCCCTTGAGCCCAAGAGTTTGAGGTGACTGTGAGCTATAAGCCACAGCACTCTACAGAGGGCAACAAATTGGAACTCTGTCTAAAAAAAGAAAAAAAAGAAATGGTGACTCCAAGATCTTATACCTGAGTGATTAATGATTAGGTCAGCACTCATGTGGATAACAGGCCTTTTCTTTCTTCCACAAACCTGCTTTAATGCTACTTCACAGTCTCAAGGTTGAGAGAGACACTTAATTAGTATGTTTCGATCATCATAAGCACCTTCAACAAAGGTAGTATGTTGCAGTTAATTCTGAAAAACGTTTTCAAGCTCTGTAGATTTCCCCAGGGATGCTCTGATGGCCAGACACAGAAAATCATTCCGCATTTTACTCTTTTATCTACACTTTCTGATGGAACTGATTGCAGACCTAGTCAGCTTGTTATACCTGTTGACCAGCTGGAAGAAGGAGAAGGGGGAAAAAAAAAAACATTTCTATTTACTTGGTGGGACTCAGTGCTAAATCATGTGGCCCTTGAGCTTTACCTGAAGGGTATGTGTGTGTTACTGCTAGCTTGGATCCACATAACTACAATTTGGGGCTGGCAACAATTGAGTGGGAAATGGATTTCATGGCTGAGTAGCTTTTTAATTTTTCTCAACAAAACATGTACTGGTGTTAGGTCTCTGTTGGTAATAGTGTTTGGCTGCATTCTGTGGTACCTTGGCTGGTAATCCCTCTAAGTGCTTTTCCAAGTGCTTGTGTATCCCGAGAACACATGGGCATAAAGACAAAGGGGCTGGCCTCCAGTTGGTGCAGTATAGGCACTCTGCTGTTTGGGTGCCTTGATAAAGTGGAGAGGCATGCCAGAATTCTCAGTGCTTCTGGGCTGGGTGCTGGTAAGCTATTGGGCCCCTGAAATGATTCTCTCTTCTAACAGGCAGTATGCCAGGACTGAAAGAAGCCAAGCACTTGGAAATAAACACACCTATTTGGTGGAAAAAGGATTTTTCCACCCTCATTCCTTCTGATTCTCAGGCAGGTGTCCATGAATGAAATTGACCTTGTTCCCGTATTTTACCTTTTGACCCAGGTTCTTTCCCTTGGAAAACTGCCCATTGAAGACCTGTGTTTTAGACAGGTTCTCTTCCATTCCCAGGTTTGGGTAACTAGAGATTATTTCACAAATTCTCGACTGAAAAAAGAAATTTCTTTTATTAGTAACCATGGTTGTAAACTTCTACAGTGTGGGGTCACATCCTCTATTCCTATGGCAACATCTTCCTATAACAAATGATTTTTAATCCTGACTGTGGCAGGTGTTCTTTAGTCTGTGGGAGGGTTTTATTGTAAGCTTCCTAAAGTCTCCCTATCCCAGCTCCAACCTTACTTTGAAACTCCAGTTATCACCTCTTTTGGATGAATTGTATAGCTGCTGACTCAATCCATATGGCCTGTGCCCTCTGCCCAGCTATAGGCATCATCAGTCATCTTTTCATACTCATACTTGATAATTTACTCACCCAAAAAGTAGTTGTTGTTATACCTGCCAGGCACAAGAAGGGGGTGCCATCTCCCTTTTCAAAGAGGCTGTAGTCTCATAAAAAAGACAAATGTGAACGAATTATCGCCACAACCAAAGCACGTTTGAATCACAGGTCAACCTAGAGAAAGTAAAGTCTTAAAGATAACCTGTTATGTAGAATGTGCTCGTGTGATGTTCTAAGCACTGAAGTGACTTGTGGGGTATGTAAGTCTAAATTGTTAGTTATTGAAAGCATTAATTGATGGATAGTATAATGTACTTTAACTCAGAAAGATGCTTATTTTGGTAGACCTTTGCGTTAAGCATTTTCATAAAGAACCTGGAGATACCCATGTGATATCATCTTTTCTATTTTCAGAGCAGTCACAGACTAGTGACCAAGAGAACTGAATGAATCAAACTCTATACCAGAGTGTGATAAGCACTGAGAAGGAAAAAGAATCATAGAAGGCTCTTGGAGACCACAGGTGACCATGCAACCCACCTGGGGTAGTGGCAAGTTTCCCAAGGAAGGCCTTCCTCCTTATGGATTGGGCTTTATCCAAGTGGAAAAGGAGAAAGACATTCCAAATAGAGGAAAGAATATGTGCAAAGAGTCAAAAATAGGAAGGCAGCATGACTCTTTCCACATAGCAGCAAACAAAAACTGATAAAATTACTCAGTGGGTTTTGGAACCAGTTCACACTTTTTTGAAGCACCCTGTGGTGCATTATGAAGTTTATTCTTCATTTTGATTGTAAAAATAAAAGGTAAGGTGTTCTATCATTAGTGAAGGGGAAGCAAGAGAAATCCACTGTCTTCATGAGCTGCGTCTACCCCAGAACTCTGCTGTCATCTTGTGGGGATGGGGCTGATTGGGGTGTAGGGTTGCCTCTGAGTTAAAAGCTTCCCCCTGTGCTTTGCCAGGACAGGCCTTGACCTGTGGAGCTATGGTGGAGATGGCAACATGAACACGCGTCACCATGCCTCACAAATGATAATTTAGTTGCTATTTGGAGTTTTGCCACTTGGGAACATTTTTTTAAAAAACAATTTTAACCAACTAGTAACTCAGTGGAATGTCAGTGGAAGCTGAACATGCATGCAGATGGCCTGAGGATAGTTACTCAAGAGACTTCATTGGAATTAGCCTGGGTGAACCTCCAAGATGTCAGTGCTCTCTCAAGAGAGATTTAAGATTGAAATTGATTATCTCAAAGCTTTCTCAGCTACATGGATAAAATATCTCCCCACCTGGAGAAGCAGAAATATCTGAGAATAAAGACAAGTGTGAAAATATTCCTGACACCCAGGAGAACAAACTTCATGTAGGACATAACTGACAATTAATAGCCTTGTCAGCCCCTAGGCTACCTTTTTTGCTCAGCTCTCTGAATACTGTTAGGAAAGCTTGTAAGTGTTCAATAAACATTACTGTATGATTGAACTAAATTAAATTCAATTTGTTGATTTTTACCATGGGGAAATCTGAAGGACAGGTAGGCAAGGAGAACTTTGGCCTTTTGGCCACTCAGTTTCCAAGCTTTGGAGTTGGAAGTGTGTTTTCGGCATCCTCCATCCATGTCTTACTCTATTAGTATATACTCCCTGCTGAACTCGGATTAATTGAATCACTACTGGAAATTCTCTTAGATTTTCCTTTGCTAATTAAAGGAGAGCTCCAATTCCCTAGTTTTCCTGCAGGCTTCATGAAGACATTATTTTGCAAGTCAACATGGAAGAGAAGAAAATCGCTTGTGTTTCTTGTGCTTTTTTGTTTTCTTTCAAACTGAGAGGAATGTTGACCCATGGAACCTACCAACATTGAGAGGAATGTTGACCAACTCAGCCAAACTTGTAGGGTTTGATATTCTATCAAGGCATATGTATGTAGTATATTATTACTGCTTATACATTATTGTATAATTATTTTGATCCTGATCTAAAGAAACCAGGGAAAGATCTGATTTTTCTTCTCCTGAAAGAGAAGACCATTTTTTTTTTTTTTTGCACATTTTGTCAGCCAGACCTCAATATTTTATGAAAGGGTGAACACTGAATTATATTTATGTATTCATAAAAGCCCTGAATTCATAATGGTTTTGCTAGGTGAAGTTTACCTGCATTTTGATGAGTTCACTCCACTAGAAAATGTTCCTCTTCTCTTTCAATTTCTAAATGCCATGATTGTTAATAATTTTGCCCCTTCTTTGGAGATAATAAAGATTAATAAACTGAATTTATTTTATTTAAAAAGCATAATGAACATCTTTATATACTGCACTTATATTCATTGGTACTTAAATCTTTTTATTAGTGATTTAGGTCAGTGTCAAAGTCTCCTTCTTCCTAATTTATATCAAAATTGAAGACCAACTTATTTTTTGCATGTATTTAAAGCCTCCAAACGCTCAGAACTGAGAATATTTAAGAATCTTTAAAAACAATCTTTTAATTTCATGTTGACTCAATGACTTGATGACTGTCTCATAGACACCTAAACAAGTTGCCTGAAACACTGACTGATGTTCACCATGACAATATTGTGAAGTCTGTTCAACTGACTCTGGTGTTTCACAGAACACAGGAAATGTTAATTAGTCAAATTCAAACATTTTGCTATTGTCCCATGCCTTCTCTTATCTTCTTCCTCTGTTACTTAAAATCTTAGAGTAGAATAAGTGGTTCTCTGAGAGGAAAGACTGAATTTGATGCTAAGAATATTTTCTTGGCAAGTAAACAAAAACCAGAATTCTGCTGCCTTAAGTCACGAATTGAACTACAAGGAGATAATCCATGATGATCATCTCTTAGTTTGTTCCGGTAGCAGACGTACTGATCAGTCACTTAATAGCTGTGATGATAAAAGAAGACTTCTTTCAACATGAGAAGAAGAAGTATTCTATGTCAGCTTTTGCAAAATGTACACCACTGACTTGGGTCAGAGGAGTCCATGGAATATGTAGGAGCCATCATGGCATTAATATATCTTCAAGAGTTCGTGAACTGTGATTCTAAGGGACCAAGTGTATAGAAATGGGAGTTCTGGACTAGCAACAAAGGCAAAATTTACCTCTTTCATAACTATTAATTTTCCCATTTTCAAAACTGCAGAAATCTCTGACTATGTAGCTAATGGTACAGTATAGTATAAGGATCTGGATGTCTCAGTAGAAGAATATAATCTGATATTCTTATATAATTATATGCGTTTCTATATGCATGGCTAGCTGAGGGCAAAGCAATATGAGGGCACATTTGTGAGGCATAGTTTGAGGTAGACGCCAAGTGTGATGGCAGAAAGCCATTATTAGCCATCTGATCTAGGGCTGGAGTGTTCAAGAAAATGTTGATTCCGATAACATATTAGGAAAAAAGAATTGAAGTTCAATGAGGCAATAGAGTTCAGAATATAGGTCAAGCATGTACCATTGTGTGATGATTTCTCTGAGAATTGACCCACAGTATGGAACAGATTTATAATTTTTTTAAAAGTTTAAGTTTTCAGTCACTTAGCTTCTCTTTGTGAAAGACTTGACTGGCATTATAGAGTACTGTTAGTGTGACATGAGATTATTTCATCAAATACATTTAACATCAAATACATTTAAAAGCTTGATTCATGCATGGGATGTGGAAAGTACCTAAATTCAAGTATGTGCTATTCTTCAGTGATGTCTCATAAGACGTATACCAGTGTCATCTGTGACCTTGAAGGATCAGGATCAGAAGAAATTGTTGAGATCACCAAGAACAAAATCCCCAGTAGTATGTTTTTTTAGGCTGCTTATATTTTATAGACATGACCATTCAGAATATATTTTAGTTCAAATTATAATCACCATTTCCTCATTATGACCACCTTTTATTTAATGAAAGAGGACAATGTTATTTATTTATTTTATTTATTATTAAATCATCGCTGTGTACATTAATGCGATCATGGGGCACCATACACTGGTTTTATAGACCGTTTGACACATTTTCATCACACTGATTAACATAGCCTTCCTGGCATTTTTTTAGTTGTTATGTTGAGACATTTACATTCTACATTTATTTGTGAAATGCCAACTTATGGTGCTGAAATGGAAAGGAGACCTTGGTATCCAAGATACTTAGCTGATTTTAACATGTGTGTTTGTTTTAAGAGAAATACTTTTTTTAGAGGACACACAAACTTACAGAATTCACTATTCATTAAGAAATCCACATGCTATACCTCAGTTGAATCACCTCAAGCTTAGGAGCACTATGGAGAGTTGAATGGACCAGCAAATTTCATTGTAGACCACAAATGTTTAATGGGGTTTTCTAACTTCAGCCTGTAAGTATTCTGCTGGGGGGAGTTGAAACTCTGAGGATTGACTTATGTAAACCCCTAAAGTATCAACTATACAGCCTCCCTTGCCTGGTGCCTCTGACATAAGTAAAAATGACAAAGGACCCACTCAAACTCATCCACTCCCTGAGCTTAAGTCTCTATTGACAATAAAGAGTCTTTATTATTCTGATAAGTAAAATCTGAAGAGCTCATGAATGGAGATAAGGCAAAGCTGATATAGCATTTGCAAAATAAGCTATTATTCTGAGGAATGATCTTTAGTTTTTATTTTTCTTCCTGATAAAAAAAAATTTTTCTTCATTTTCCTACTTGATTAGTTATCATGGAATGTAATGGGGCCTGATCAAAACATTTTTCTTGGATTTTACAGCTGTGGGTTCAGGTTTTAAGGAGAGATCCTTGATATTTCAATAATAATGCCCCACTGAATTGGTCTAACCTACTTGCCCATGTGTACTTTTATTTCACAGTAATTACAGAAATTCATTCACTCATTCAACAACAGACATTAATGGACTATCTACCATGTATGTTTGGAACACTGCCAGAAACTTGGGCTATCACAGTAATTAGGACAGACATGTTTCCTGCTATATTAGTTTGCTTGTGCTGCTGTAACAAAGACCACAAATTGGATGGCTTAAATAACAGAGACTATCCTGTAGCTATGGAAACTAGAGGTCTAAAGTCAAAGGAGTTGAGAGAGGTAGTTCCTTATGAGTGAGGGAAAAATTTATTCCAGGCCTGTCTCTTGCCTTGTAAATGGCCAGCTACTTTCTGTGACTCATCATGGTCACTGCCTTCTATGCATGTCTGTGTTTTTGTTCAAATTTCTCCTTTTTATAAGGATACCAGTTGCTGGATTAGGGATCCACACTCTTACTGTATGATCTTAACTGATTACATCTGCAATTACTTATATCTGTAGCAACCTGTTTCCAAATAAAATCACATTCTGAGGTACTGGAAATCGGCACTTTAACATGTGAATTTTGAGAGGACACAGTTTAACACATAACACTTGACCTATGACTTTTAATTCTAATTAAGTCAGGTTGACATTGAAATAACAAATTACAATAAAGTGTAATGGATGTTATCATGGTGCATGGGTCAGTTGGTAGTGAGTATACAATCAGAAGAGACTAGATTTAACACAAAGATAATACAAATCCATTTAGAGCCTTGTAAATACAATTTTTATGTAAGGAAATTTGTACTTAAAATGTGTCCCCCATGGAAAATGAATTGTTGGGGAGAATAGATAAGAGTTGAAAGAAATAGTATAGCACAGAGGCAGCAAGAACAGGAAACCTGCATGAGTTAAAAAAGAAATATTTAGAGCCAATCAATTAAACTTATAATTTAATTGGGCATGGGAACTAAAAGAAGGATTGGGGTTAAAAATGTATCTCTACATGTCTGGCTTGACAACTAAACTTTTTTTTTTTATATAGTTTGGGATTCATTGAGGTTATAAAGAATTAGGTTACACTGATTGTATTTGTTAGGTAAAGTCCCTCTTATAACTATGTTTCAACCACAAGAAGTGTGCCATACACTGTGACCCCACTTCCTCTCCCTCCTCCCCTCTTCCAGCTCCCTTATTCTCCTACCTCCCACCTTGTATTGTATCATCTACTTCCTTCATGTTAGAATTGAGTACATTGGG
The DNA here is from genome assembly GCA_963574355.1 of Loris lydekkerianus. Taxonomy (NCBI): domain Eukaryota; kingdom Metazoa; phylum Chordata; class Mammalia; order Primates; family Lorisidae; genus Loris; species Loris lydekkerianus. The sequence continues at coordinate 8,178 of CAUYPK010109423.1, forward strand.
TTCTTGCTTCTCCAGCCTTGTGATGCTTTACTAAGCAGAATGTGTTCCACCTCAATCCAGGTTAACACAAAAGATATTAAGTCTCCATCTTTTTTAATGGACAAGTGAATTTTTCAAAGGGCAATGCTGTTTGTTAGAAAGGAAAATATAGAAAGAGAAGATGATGTGTTCATTACTAGGCATGTTAATATTTAGGTATCTCCAGAAAATTTCAGTGGGCCTGTCAGGCAGAGTAAAAGGATAAGTGGTTTCCAGAGTTTAGGGGGAGAGAGGTATGAAGAGGCAGAATGTGGAAGGTTTTAGGGCAGCAGAAGTATGCTCTATATGAGAGTGTAATGGAGGATCAATGCCATTATATATTTGTATAAACCCATATAATGTACAATACCAAGCGTGAACCCTAATGTAAACTATGGAGTCTTGGGTGACGAAAATATGTCAATGAAGACCAATCAGTTATAATAAGCACAGACTCTGGTGGTGGATGTTGATAATGGGGAGTCTAAGCCTGTCAGGGGAGAGGAATTATGTAGGAAATCTCTGTACATTCTGCTCAGTTCTGCTGTGAACTTAACACATCTCTAAAAATTAAAGTCAAGGTAAAGTAATGTTAATCATAAATTAATAATCCACCTCTCTTTCTTCCTACCATCCCATTTTCTGTTAACATCTTCCATTAGCAAAAACAAAACTTCATTTCAAGTACAAGGGATCTAATGATGCAGTTCACAGAGATCAGGCTTCCCAGGGCAGAGAGTCAGGTAGAGAAGGACGGACAGCAGATAGGGGTCAACGGTGGATCACAGTATATTCAACCAGTGAGAGATTAGTAATTGAAATTTTCCAGGAACAAATGTAAACAGAAAAAAAAAAATGAAGGCTTAAGAACTGAATTTGTCAAACACTAAAATTTGAGGGGTCTAGAAAAAGTAAAAGAATAACAAAAAAGATTTAGAAAGAATAGTTTTAAAAAGCAGATAAGTGTAACAAACCAACAGAAAAAAAAAGCATTCCAAGAAAATTGAGAGCAGTCAATTATGCTCAGTGTGGTAAAGCAACATAAAGTTGGAAAAGGATATATGAAGTTCAATCTTCCTGGTGGCCATTTGGGAACTCAGTGGGTGGCTTGTATGACGTATCAGAGGGTAGAAACCATATTGCATCAACTTGAAGAATAAGTAGTAAGCAAAGAAACAGAATCATTATGGCTAATTTATACCTGCCAGAGGGTAGGAAATATAAAGGCATATTTTTTTTCTTTTCTTTTTCTTTTTTTTTTTTTTTCTTTAAGGATTAGAGACACTCACATGTGTTATGAATGGTGTCAGTCCTGCTCAGATGGTCTTATTCTTTTCTCTGGAGACCAGCCAAACCAACCATAGAGGAAGATGATGTTTTCATTGTTCCTTAGGAAGCTGTGGTCCCTCAAGGACTGGCTGCCTTGCACATTGCCATGAGTCAGCAGGCCCGAGGACAGCCTTCATCTGAAGGGCTGACTGCCATGTCTTTGCTGGACAACACGTGTGGCTTTTCAGGGAGGTTCCAAAGTGCTACCTGTACTATTGTTTAATTATACTGAGATTATCCCAGTATTTGCTGATGCCAATTTCATGATAAGAAGAAGACTTTCCACCCCTCCCTTTGCTTACCCTCACCAAGGCATTTGATTATACCCTCTCTCTTGGGATTTAAGCATGAATCTCTAAAGTGCTCAACTTCCTCAGAAGACCAGATGTTGGAGGGGAAAACCACTGGGCTGTTCCACATTACCACATTCTTGTGTTGCAGTGACATATGGTGTGAAGCAAATATTAGTGCATGCAAGTATAAAACATCAGGATGCATCTGAGTTATTCCTCCCCAGTTACATTTGATCTGTGAATGCCAGAAACACTTCATTTCATAGCCATATTTATCATTCAAGGTAAATCATGCATTTGGGGGGCATAAAACAAAATGCTTTAGAAGGCATGTGACTACCAATGATTGCATATTTTTCCAAAGAAAGATTTGACTTATACAGTCAATGGTGAAGGGTTTCTGCTTTAGTATATGGCAAAGAGAAGCAGAGGTGATGGATACATTATAATAGATGAATATTAAGCAAATGCTAGTTTTCTTTTTCACTTTGGTCCCACAAATCAATTCTTAAAGAGGTCTTTGTTTGCTTATTTGTTTTATTTTATTTCTTTTGTTTTCAGTGTACAGCCTTTCTTGAAATCTAAAATCTATAAATCAAAATTTTGTAGGTCAATTATTTTCCAACAGTTTTCCATTATATTCTCTGAGGCATGTTTGCCTGCAAATGCACTTGGCTCTAAGACTCGTGAAAAATTTTGTTTAAAATTAACACTAATGGAAGATAAACATTGAATTCGTATTAGAGAAGCTGTGAGCAAATGCTAAATGTAGTGTTAGAGGTAAAGGGAAAGTTCTGGAGAAAATTTAAGGTTGATTTAGTGCCAGGCACTTAAATTGACAATGTCAAGAGTCCTGAAGAGTCCAAATTAAGAATCAGCAAAACTGCTGAGGCTGAAGCAGTGGTGATGTCGTAAGGAGGAAATTCCAAACTGCCCAACCTTATTTGCTGTCTTAGGGTTGCTTCCTTTACCCTCCGACTTCCATTACAAAACATGTATAGCAGAGGGATATATGATTTTGATTTTGAAATTAGATTTTGAAGTTTGTGCAAAGCATTGTTCCAAATATTAAATAAGATGAATATTACCCTAAGGGACTCATAGCCTGTTGATAAAAGGCATAGAGGAGATAATACTTGCAGCTTATTTTTTAGAAACTACTTCAAAAATTGTTGTCTTAAGTATCTCAACTGGCCATCTTTCCCGGAGAATTACTTCCTAATATTATACATTCTTTCCTGTTGTTTCCTCTCTCCCTTCTCACATATTTATATCCAAGACATGCCATCATAATCTCTTCTGATAATTCAGAGTATGGGTATGCCATTCTATCTGAAAATTACCTTTTTTTCCTCTAATATATTAGCTCATCTTCTAACCAAAGGCTTTTGAGTATAGCAACCCCACATTTGCAGTAAAGTTGTGAGTCAGGTAGGAGAAACAGGGAGTGCCTTGTCTTTCTTAGGGTCATTAGAGTCTTTCCTTGGTAGGATTCATGGTATTCCTGATCACCTAACAGGGAGGCCCATATAAAGTCATTCCTCTCACTTCTCCCTCCGTGCTTCTCAATTATTTGTCCTTGTGATAATTGCCTATGCATATTTAAGTCTTAGTTCAGGAATTATATCTGCTGCAATGAATCCACTGCTGACATCCCCTAGAAGACTTATGCTGTACTTCCTGTGTGTTCCCATAGCATGTTTTTATTGCCATTAAAGCACATTTCACAATGTATTCTATATTTTTTGCCTGTTCTCCCTAGACCACAATGTTTTTTAAGCCAAATTTCTATCTTATTCTTGTTCTTATCCCCCCATTGGGTATAATATACAGTATCTAATAATAATACTGATAATGTTAACAAGAAAATATAGAAAAAGAAAAACAGTAAAACAAAAGAATACAAAGTAAAAGATAATTTTTATTTAGGGTTGGCTACGGGCCAAGATTCTTTTACATGGTAAAATTATCAGAAGTAGGTATGATCGCAAGGAACAGGAAACTCAAATACAGCAGTGCATCAAAATGATAGAAATTAATTTTTCTCTGACTTTCAGGAAGTTGTAGATCTGAAAATGACAGACCTCTCTTGGTAGCCAGGTCATAGGCTTTTTTGTATCTTATGATCCTCCATGGATTTCTACCTTTAGGTCATCTCATGCTTCAAGATGAAAGTTAAATGTTCTGGAGTTCTAGCTATCATGCCCACATTCCAGTCAACAGGGAAAGACAAGAGGGACAAACTCCCTTCACCTACCTCTTTTAAAAATCTCTTCTCAGGAATTTCACATGACATTTCTGCTTGCATGTTATTGGCTGGAACTTAGTTACATGACCATTTCTAACTGAAGGCAGCCATGCTCCCAGACAAAAGTTGGACCTTATATTAATAAAAAAGGAAGTGAAAATTGACATGGGGAGTCAATGAGAAGTGTTTGGCATTCATGTATAACCATATTCAACCTTTTCAACAACCGTATGCATTAATTGCTATGGCACAAGATTCTGAAAATTGGAATGGGTACATATGGAAAGGTCCTGATGAAGAGGGAGACATTGAACTCTTAACTTGGATGAAACTGGGGCTTTTCAAGGAAGAAAAACTTTTGTCTCCAGATTTTCTTTGCACTCAAGCTGCAACATGAACTCTTCCCTAGATCTCTATACTGTTGACCTTTCCTGTAGATGTTAGGTTTGCTAATCCTCACATTTACATTTTATTTTTTTAAAATAAATCACTCTTTCTGTATGCATACATTTATTCTGCTTCTCTAGAGATGCTGAATAATACAGTTTTGATATGAGCAACTAGGTGAATGGTTATAACATTCAACGAAGTACTCAATCCAAACTGGCTCCTCACCCTTTCTGTATCCCAGATTAGACAAAGTACCTAGGAATGCTTATAAGGAAATCACCTTTTCTTCTATGTATAAACATAGGCAAAAAAGATAGAAGAAAGTTTATTCTATCTGCTGATTCTCATTCCCAAGATAGCTTATTCTTCCTTTATTCACATTTCTGCTAGATTATCTTCTCCCTAGAGAGAAGGACTTCCCTATATTAAAAAGTAGTATGCACGTCTCCTCCCTCCTGTCCTTCCCTACCCATTAGTAGAAATTAGTGCACTATTTTTCTTCATAGCATTGATCATCTCTAGAATGTTACATACAGTATTTGTATGTTTATTGTATTGCCCCATTGTATTAAAATGGAAACTCTACTGAAGCAGGGATCTTTCACTATTTTGTACTCTCTTCTATGGCACTTGAACCCAGTGCCTGACAGACAGCAGGAATTCCATAAATATTTGTTGAATGGCTGAATGCATGGAATGAATGACTTCTTTCTGGTACAGTTCTTTCCCTTGTTCTAACTTACTTTTTTCAGATGGTATGCGGAAGAGCACATTGAATGGAACGTTGCCTTCAAGATTAGAAAGTCAGACAGAATCCAGGAAAGGAAAAGGCAGTCAAATATGCCAATTACTTCAGAAGGGTAATGGCATATTTTGAAATTTGGAGGCTGCTTCATTAAAATTCATTTTGAGCTACATAAAATAAGGAATCGGGAGTCTGCCAGAATTGAAACTGAAATAGGCATTCATTTCCTTTATCTCTTTACAAGACAGATCAATTAGTAATTTTATGGTTGAAAAACCTCATTTTTAAATGTTACATGGGACTTAGTGTAATATCAAATCTGGCCTAACGTCACCTTTGTTAAGGAATTGAAAGCACTTTTACATCTGTTCATTCCACTAAAATCATACCGAGAAGCGCATTTTCGCCACCTAAAGTTTATAACGGAAGAGGAATATGGGGACAGAAATTATCTTGTTGCATAATTAATTCCCCCCAAAGCAAAAGTGAGTGATCAGCACCAGACCAGAATGCTTCAAGAGAGCTACATTTACATTTGTAAAACATGCCACGGAAACCCTCCTAAACAGGTGTGTTGGGGAGTCCAGATGGCCTCAACCAGGGGCCAGAGAGACCCGTACCTTCTGTTGCATTTCTGGCCATTGTCATAGGCTCGCTGGGTTTGGCTGCATCTGCCCCTTGCTGGGGGGCAGCCAAGGGGACACACAGTTGGTGCCGGATGAGAAACAGGGTTTCCAAGCAAGAGTCTGCTGTGCTGCTGGAGAATTGCCTCCCTTTCCCCTGCGTAGTTATAAAATCAAGATCCAAGGCTTTTACAGTTTGCTAAAGGTCCTGGACATCTTTTAGATAAGAGAGCGTAGGTGTTACTTAACCTCAGTAACCTAACTCAAGTAATTACATTCTGCCACCTGAAATTTCCCCTGTGATTCTAATCAGATGCAGTATTTGCCTTTGTGTTTCGGTTCTGCGTTAGGGTTGCTATGTGGCTATTAAACGGTTGAGCTCCTCTCTAGGCAACAGAAGCCTGTGTGTTCTTTATGGGTCGAATGCTGGGGTGAGGATTTGGGAGGTTGGTGATCCTCCATTTGGATGTAGTCCTAGCAGAGTGTTTCCCTTACATAATTATACACAAGGAGACCTTCGGCTTTTTCGATTGGAAACAGAGCCTTGGGAAAGGGAAAGTGATGCTGACTGATGCGTGTGGTTCTTTCCAATTAGAATGAGCACCAGGGGTGCTTCCCAAGTCTTATTGGGATAGAAGGATCCTAAGGGTTGATTGCTGTGTAAGCTGACTTACTGAGAAGACCGTAAGAACCCACATTCAGAACGTTGTGAAGAAGATCACATTTTTCTCCTCCTTCAGCGTTTCCACCACTTTAGACTTCATCTGCTACTCATGTTCTGGAAGAGGCTCAGCCATGGAGGTAGTATACATTTTGAAGAAAGGTCCCAATTCCCCAAATACTCACCGTCTCATTCCCTTACAGAGCTTTGTTGGGTCAACACTTTGCATTTTCAAAAAGATTGTTAAAATTGATAGTGTATTAATTCAGAGACCCAGTATCAGCTGATTTTATTATTACAGCAGTTTGAAAATATTTCTCTGTACACATATATGCAAAAGGAAATTCTCATACCAGATAGACTCCCAGGGTACATCCATGGCTGTGCCCAATTCCAGGATAGAAGGCCTCTACCCTTCTATGACAAGAGTGCTTCAGTGGACAAGGGAGGGGGAAGGCATTGTTATAGGAATGTTGTTCAATGAATTTTAACTTATATAAGGAGAAATAATTTCCTAATGTTAGTTCTTTGATGATTAAAGAAAGCAAGTAGACAAAATGTCTTCTTCTTTATTCTTTTTAAAAATACAAATCCATTGTTGCAAAGGGAAATTTAACTCATTCAAATATACATTCCTAAAGAGAAACATGAGCAGCTAGTCCTTTAAAGCCAGACCCTTCAAAACTTTTTTCCCCCTTCCCAGGCAGAACTGCTTTGTCAATATTAAAATCTGCTGAAGCAGTTTATATCAATTAGAATTTTGATGGCTATATGCAACAGAAACCCTGATGATGGCCTAAGCAAATAGGAGATTTTTCTCATACAACAAAAATATCAGAGGTGGGCAGTCCAAAATTGGGGCAGTTGCTCTGGGAAGTTGTCAAATAACTATGTTCTTTCTGTCTCTTGCTTAACCATTCTTGGCTTGTGTCTTTTAACTTTATGCTTATAAGATGGCTGCTGGAAGAAAGATGAAAACATTTCGTCTTTGTTCCAGCAGAAAGAAAAGAGAAGAATAAAGAGCAAAATGCTCAGGCTGGTTGACTCTATCTCTTTTTGACTGGAAAACAATAGCATTTTCTATCCCTACCTAGAAACAACACACCTTCCTTAGCAAAAACTAGGCAACAGAATCCCCTAGTTGCAAAGGGGTCTAAGGAGGAAAATTCTATTACCTGGCCCAAATAGTTAAACACTGCTACGCTGAATAGCATGAGACCAGATAAGGAATTAGTACTTATGAATAAGGGAGAATAAATATAATAGGCTGATAAGCAGTTGGTGTCCCAAAGGACACCACAAACTCCATCAGTTATCTTCATTTGCCTTTTGCCATTTATTTTGATGATGTGCAAATGACCTTAAGTCTGGACCATAACCTATGACCCTCAGAAAAATTGTCATCGATAGTAACTTTACTACTGTACACAGGCTCTGTAGTTTCAAATCTACTCCTACATTTCCCCTATCTTAACTGTAGGTAAACATGTTGACATGATTTCTGGACACGCTCAGGAAAGAAGGACTCCTTCCTCCCTATGTGGGCTTGAATATTAAAGGCAAATGAACAGGAGAAAAGGCCCACAGTTTTATAAATATTTAGGTATACTGGAGTCCACAGAAAAGAAGCGAAACTCAAAGAAGCATTTAGACTCAGTGGCCTATGTATCATTTTAACCAAATAAAGAGGGTTTGGGCTTCAAACCTAAAGTTTGGGTTACTTTACGGAAAGTAACTAGGAGCTATGTGAAGGAGCTAATGAAACCTAAGGGTCATTCTGGTTAAGGTTGGCTTCTATAAACTCCTATCTGTTTAGACTCTTCACCTCCAGTAAAAAGAGTTGCTCTTCCCTTCTTTGTGAAAGGGAGATGCCTTCACAAAGGGAAATTCATGCTCTGTTCCTAGGCAGATAAGAGGAAGGCAGAGAACTCTTCCTGTATCTGTTTATTCTTACTGCCGGCTCAAAATTATCCTTCTGCCAAAGTGACATATTTTAGGGTGGCATATCCCAGATCCTTTCAACAGTTACCTGGCAGATCACCACTAAGGCAATTTGTTGGGTACAGGAAGGTTAATATGGTTTTTCAGTGAAGCTTCATTTATATATATATACACACACCCATACATAAACATTATGAAGTTGAAAGTCATTTAGAAGAAGAATCTTTGTATCTCTGTATTTAGGTGTCAACTGAATTGCAATAAACCTCATGGTTATTTATGACCTAGCAGAATATTACATGTATGAAGCTGCAGCTGAGAAATACTCCACTAGACGGTATAATCAGTCAACTCTTTCTCACCATGAGGTTCACATTTAACCCGGTAGACAGAATGAGACTTGAGACATGGTTGCATAAGAGAGGTGGACAGAAGAGCAAATTAAATGGCAGTTTGGGGGGATTCTACTGTGGTAAATGGTCACCATATGAGAGAATACAGTCATCTGGAACTCGACTTTTTACCTGAACCAGGAGACCACATTGGCATCCATGACCTAGGGCCACATATCCTTAATTATTATTCAGTTTGCTTTAAACTGAATTCTTTTAGAAAAAGCCCTTTCATATTTACCTGAGAAGCATGAGCATATTTATGATTAGATTCCAGTGGACTTTTCACCTATAAAATATAGTCTTTTTGTCTCTTGATTGCAATAGTCAGTGGATGAAAAATTATTGACCAAATGTGGCTCACCATTATGAAATGCAAGATATGGTTATTGAATTGAATTCAGGTGAGAAATCTGATAACACTTGGGAAAATTGGAACTTTCGTTTTCACTTCCCTCTGGTCACTAATGGCCTTGAGGAAGAACTCTTCTAGAAATACTGTGGTGAGCGTTATATAAATAGAGTCTTAATCATTAGCTTTCAGTGACTTCTCAAAGGAGTTCTCAGACCTGACCCAGGCACAGATTTAAGTGAGAAAAATTTTCTATTCTGCTATGAGGTGTCTGTTTAAAAGCTAGTTCTTGTTTTCACTGCTTCTGAGGAATACAAGATTTTCTGAACAGTCGGTTAAAAGGCAGTTTAACTATTTTAAGGCGAAACACAAGATAGCTGTTTCCAGTAAAACGTCTGTAAGAATTCAAGGAAGCAGGATGAATTTTCTGCCCTGGACTCTGGCCAAAAGAAAGGCTAATTCACTTCCATTAGATCTTTAGTGGCCACAATTTAGGGCCCCTGCCTCTTCTATTAAAATGCCTCTGCTATGGTTTTGATCTGTCCTTCCTCAATGCTGCTGAATCTTAAGTTATTAAATTGGCTATTGCTTTTCATGCTTCACAGAATATTTTTTTTTCAAAACTGAAATACTCTCTTTTAAATGTCTATCACCCTATCTTACAAAAGACACCTCTATCTTCGTTTAGTTATTTCTGTTTACCGTGATTTCTTTCCTTATTTCTGTTTACCATGATTTCTTTCCTTAGCCTAAAGCACACTTTAATATAATGAAACCTTCATTTTGTGTTCAAGTTGGATAAAGTGCTCAGAGTCCTATATAAGAGGGGCTTTCTTTATTAAATGTCTTGTGTCAGGCATGGTTGACCTTGAGTGTCAAACTCCCAAGATCAGAGACTTTTGAATCTCTCTGAGGATCTTGAGAATAAGGTACAATGAACTTTCCAATTTTCATAATAATAAAAAAAGATGTTACACCTATTGTTCTAATTTTAACCTGGAAATAGAATGGAATGGAAAGCCAGATTGTTTTATATTAATAATTGACAGCTTTGTCTCCCAGCAGATGGCTGTAATCTCCTGAATGTGCCAAATACACACTCTTGGATTTTTGAGTTTATAGTGAAAACAGAGAGGACAAATATTTATGTAATTACAACATTTGTGCATTGGCTATAGTTTCACGGCCTTTTAATCCTTCTTGATTAGAAAATACAGAGTGACTTTTTGTCCCTTTGCCAGTTGATGATGTTTATCAATATTTTGAAAAACAATTCAAGTCATACCGAAATAGCTCTTTTCAGTTTACTTTCCAATGAGTTTATACATCCACCCACTTAGAGAGTTTGAGTTAATATATTATAGCTGTTAGTGCTGCAGCATTCACATTTAAGTGGCATCATAGGTAACTCTCGATTTGTCTGAGGAAATGATTCAGGTTTTAATTTCCTTCATTTCACTGATCTCTCCTGGTTAGTTTTTGTCAGGAAGGGATCTCTTTAGCAATCTACATAATTAGATTCTCTGTGTAGCCTATGGATTTTACTTCTGAGGCCATTTGACCCACACCTGATGAATCCCACCACATTACATTTATTAATACCTCCATTTTCAGTAAAGCATTAGTTAGCACCTGCATTATGATCATCTTGAAAAGTACTAAACTAGTTCATGTTGCATGTTGTAATTCAAATGTCAAATTCCTGGTACTGAAATCAAGGCTTTACTTGAGCTTTTAGGTAATGGGTGCATACATTACCTATAGCATATTCAAATGTGGGTTTAAGACATACTGCAGCCTCATGGGAAGCACTTGGAAGATACATTGTTAGCAGGGAGAGAGAAAGGAGCCTGACTGGCCAAAATGACCAAATACTTGCTACCTTCCCCCTCCTGTCTTCTCAGCACTACACGCATACTCATATACTGAACTTTTAAGAACACTCGCTTTTAATAAAATGAAATAACGTTTCATGTTACCCTTAATAAACTCACTCTTTCCATTGGAAAAAAAAAAAAAAAAAAAAAAAAAAAAAAGACATACCTTTTCCACTTCAGGTTTTGCTGCCTTTGGCAAGTCAATTAAGCATTCCTTGGAGCATTTACTGATTTGTCAAATCCTAAGTGGTTAATATTGTTAAGGAGACATTGAATGAGACAACCTGTGTCAATGAGCTGTAAGCTGTAAAGCAGCCTATTCTTGTAAAAGGGGTGGGAGTAGCATTTCCAGGTAAATACCTGTGAGGATGCTATTAATTTATCAAATCTTGGCTCAACATTCCTTGAAGACACTGTTGGGGGATAGAGTCCTGGTTCTCTGAACCCAGATGATCTGGTTCCATTATTTGGCAGAACTGGCAAGTTCAACCTTGGAATAGAAAGTGAAAGTGGGTTGAAACCATAAAGCAAAACAAGAGCAGGGAGGGCAGGGTGAATAGAAAGCAAAAGTAACTTTGCACAGGCTTTAGGATGACAAAGAAAAGGTTTATTTAAGAACAAATAGAAAGTTTAGTGCATTTCCAGAGAGTTGGAAATGGGTCCATCTCATGAGTGAGAAGGGAGAGACAGACAGAGACGCAGTGTAAAGGTGTACATACCTCTTTCTCTCCCTTTGAAATTGTTTGTGCAACTCTTTCATTGGTCTCCCTGAGTTTCTGGGGACCTTTGTCCTTTTCTATTGGTCACTGATGACGTAGGGTACCTCATACCCACATTCTCTTCCTTTTTTTGTCTAGAATTGCTGAGTTCTGATCTAACTGTTGATTTTACTAACACTTGGGATATTTGTGATGTGCAGTTTTCACTCAAATATGTTCAAATATGGAAACTGCATTGAGTGCGGGATATGCTCGGTCAATTGAATCACAGTGGTCCCCTAAAGTTTCCATAGACTCTCCAGATTTCTTTATTTAGCAGGCCAGGTTTTTCCTGTCCATCTTAATGCCCCTTTATTTGTCCCTTCTCAGATATTAATAGTGATACTTGTACAATACTTTTCCATGATGTCTCTTCAATTTCAAACATCAATTTATAGTTTCATGACAAGATTATTGAAGCTTCAGCCTCTTTACATTCTTTTTTGCCAAATCAATCAAATGTATATAAATCACTTCATTCATTCATTCAACAAGAATTTATAAAATGCAAAGTGTCCAATATTTTACTGGGAATTTTAAGGAATACAAAGATGAAATGCAACTCCAGTAGTTCCTTTCCCAGCTGATTTAAAATCTGGTAGTTTTTGATAATTTCCAAATTTTACAGCTTGAAGCAACTAAGACCACGTTTGTCTTCATGAATGACAAATACTTGAAGGTGGCCATTGTTTCTACCAACCTGAAAAAAGTGAAAATATAAAAATCCAGTTTTAAAGAGTTTATCCAAGTAGAAAACTTGGAATAGCCATCTGGGAAACACGGACTCTAGAGTAATGTGGTTATCATTCCAAAGTTAAAAGTTAAGGTCTTCATTACAGGATTGTAACATTTTCTATACAAGGCTTATTTATGAGTTACAATTTAATTAGTCACATTTTTGTTTTTATCCCCTGTGTGGATTGTTTTTATTTCCTGTCCAATTAAAAAAGGTATATTTAACATTCCATCTTAGAAAAAAGCTAACTTCGTTTTCATCAGACAAGTGGACTATTTTACAGAATAGTGAAGGAATATTGTATAACAATATCATTCATCATGTTTTAGAAGGGAAATTTCTCTTACGAATGAAAACTTTAAAAATATTTAAGAGGCATATATTTTTAAAAATTTATATCTATAAGATTTTGTAATTTAATTAGTTTGGATTTTTAGTATTTGTGCCCAATGACATTTGACAAGATTTTGTCTGTTTGTCTAATATAGTGACTCACAACTATTCAAGTGGCCAAGATTGTTTTCCTAGACCCTGAAATACTCGGAATGCATCCACATGCACTTTCCTACCTGTGAGTAATCTTCAGAGTTTTGCAGCCATGAGGTTAATATATGTGTTTTCACAAGGGGAAACAGTGGCAGATCACACTTGAATTCGGTTATGTTCTGTGTCACTTCAGGTTGCAGTAAGGCTGGTGCTTGTGACAAATTGATATCATTTTGACGTGGAAACTCTCCAACAACAGGATGATAATTCATTTCTCTAGCAAGAGCATGGACGGATACCTTGCATCTCTTTGGAGCATCTACTGCCAACATTTCCTTGTAGAATGTGATAATATCTTCCTTGGTAAGGGTCTTTAAATATGTAACTTCTATGTTATCTCTGTCAAAATTGTATTGCTGGCAGATGATTGCTCCCCAGTATTTGGCACACTCAGCTAAATTGGTTTGTCTAGTTGACAAATTGCTAATATTTGAATGCGTTTTGGAAGTCCTCTTCTGTCATGTCCTCTGTGGACTTTTCCATGGTAATTAAGGAAGCTGCCACTCTGCTTTCTAGGTGGTGAGGTGGCTTTTCTGACTGGATGATGAATTGTAAGCCCTGTATGCCATTGGCTCGACATGGCCCCTGAAGACAATATAGCCCAATATAGCCCTCAGTGCATAGAATGTTGAAGCAAGGCTCAGAGATCATCTGGAAGAAGAGTTCCAGAAACATTGTCTGAGGAGCTCTGCATGTCTGTTTGGGAATATATCTAGATGCCATAGTTACTGTGAACGTCTTTCCTCTGTTGATAAACAAACCATCTTCTGGTCAAGGAGCTGAACCTCTCTATATAGAACTAGCTGACTTGGAAGAAGAAGTTTGCTATAAGCATGTTTAATAAGGGTGTTTTCAACAAAGTCAAGAAGTCTTTGTATGAGAGAGGTAAGAGGTAAGAGGGAAGCTATGATGAAGATCAACAGTAAAGAGAGAAGGAGTCTTCCCCTGGCACCTTTAGTCATTTACAACATTTTACAAAATAATGTTGGCAAGAAAGAAGGGGACCCTATAATTAGAGAAACAGAGGTTATAGCTGCCTAGGTTATAGCTGCCTCTCTTGTGATTCAAGATCTATAATCACATTCCTTTAAGGCTCAAAATAATTTGTAGCTTTAATAGCTTAGATTTTAAATTACATATTTTCACATTTTTTACCTAAATCTCTTTCTCAGGCCCACTGTGTGATAGACATAAACCAAAATTGTTTTGATCACCTTATCTCCATAAGCCCCTGTTCTGATTGGTGGGTCACAATGACATTTGGATCTGCTAGAATTAGTGTCAGTACAGAGTCAGTGTCCACTATTTCCTGAGAAGTCTATTTTTTCCCCCAGTGCACAGATAATCTGGTAAAAGGCTATAGGTTTTTGTGGAGAAAGCTGGAAGAAAGACACACTATGAATTTTTGGCAATGCACCAAGGTTCTTCCTTAATAGGACACAACCTCCTCTTCATCTGATGGTTTTTTAGTCTGTAAGTGGTTCAAGTTTGGGTATTAATTAAGGAATCATAACTCTCCATTTTTATGAGTTACATTAGACTTTTGTTTACTTGACAAGTAACAATTTAGTAGGCTTCCTATCTATTTTACTTCTAGGAACAACATTATCAAATAGCCAATGCCACAGGTCTACGCCAGTCAGACTATTTTGATTGCTGAGTTGACTTTTCTATTCATTATAGTAACAACGTCCTCCTTGCCTTTATCAATTGAATGGTAACACTTGGACCCTGCTATTCTGAGATCATTTGGTAGCAGCATTTTCCAATATAAATTCTGGTCTACACAGAGGAACAATTACAGAGCTCTTCAGGATACTGGAGCAAAGCCTGGGGATTTGATTTGCATTATAATTCAGCCACTCACAGGATGAGATCCTGGGTTTGGTTTTCAGCAATATCAACCCAGCAGCTGCAGGAGATAAGGATCACTTGCAGGGCATACAAGGAAACTTTCAAGTCTTTTATGCAGTAGTTGAGTTGGGAATTCAAATCTTGGAGCTCATTCTCTTTTTTCCCCAGTTTGTCCAATGACATTAGAAATAGCGAATTTCATTACACTCATTAGTCTGCCATAAATGCTCAAAAGTGTCATATACTTGGCCGCCATAATCCAGGCATCTTCTTTAAATTTTAATTTCAACATATTAAATGGGCACAAATGTTGTGTTACATGGGTAGATTTTTTATAATGCTTTAGTCAGGGCTAGTGTGCACATCTCCCAGATAGTGTTCATTGTACTGTTAGGTGGGCTTTTGCCTCTCTCCTCTTCTCCCATTCCTGATTTTTACTTATTTCTGAGACCGTGTGGGTGCATCAGTTAGTCCCAAGCTATTAGAGAGTACATGTGATGCTTTTTTCCTCTCTTGAGATCCCTAAGATATCACTTAGGACAATGGTCTCCAGTACCACCAAATTGCTGAAAAAGACATTAACACATTTTTTCATGCCTGAGTAGTACTCTAGAGTATACCACATTCATATGTTAACCTACATATGTTGAACCATGCTTGCATCCCTAGGATTAAGCCCACTTGGTCATGGTGGATTGATTTCTTGATGTGCAGTTGAATTTTCTTTGCTAATATTTTATTGAGGTTTTCTGCAGAAAGGACATTCGTTTATAGTTTTCTTTTGTTGTTGTTGTATCCTTATCTGACTTTGGTGTGAAGATAATACTGGCTTCATAGACGTAGTAGGGGATGATTCCCTCCTGCGACTTTAATCTCACTGCTTATGACTGGTCGGTCCAGGAGTTCCATTTTTCCCTGATTGAGTCCTTAGAAGGTTATATCCCCAGGAATTAGTTTATTTCCTCTAAATTTTCTAGGACATGCACATAGAGGTTCTTGTAGTAGTCATGGATGATATTTTGTATTTCTTTGGCATCATGTGTTCTATTTCCTTTTTCATTTCTGATTGAGCTTATTTGGGTCCTTTCTTTTCTATTCCTAGTTAGTCTAGCACAGTGATTTTCAAATGCTGTGCCATGAGAGGATTTAGGGATGCCTTGAAAATTTTTAAAGGTCATTAATTAAATTATTTTCAAAAGACGTTCAAAGCATAGTAAGTATATTAATTTCTTTTTACTATCTTTTTTTGATAAACATAATTTATATGTGCCACAGAAGTTTAGAGGTTCAAGTGTGCTATGGGATAAAAAAATGGTTGAAAGACACTGGTCTAGCCAGAAGTCTATCAATTTTTCTTATCTTTACAAAGAACCAACTTTTTGTTTCATTGATTATTTGTATTTTTATTTTCCATTTCATTTAATCCTAATCTGGCATTTTTTTATTTCTATTCTTCTTCTGGCTTTAGATTTGGTTTGCTCTTTTCTTGTTGCTTGAGACATACCCTTAATTTGTAAACTTTCTATCTTTTTGATGTAGGAATTGAAGGCAATGAATTTTCCCCTTAGGAATGCTTTTCAGAATCCCATACATTTTGATAGCTATGTCCCCTTGATCAGTCAATTTGAGGAATATTTTGATTTAAATCTTAATTTCATTATTGACCCAATAGTCCTTTAGCAGTAGGCTGTATAATTTTCATGACTTTGTGTAGATTTGAGTGTTTCTTTTGAAATTGATTTCTAGTTGCATTCCACTGTGATTTGAGAAAATACTTGGTATAAATTCAAGTTTTTTAAATTTGTTGAGACATGTTTTGTGACCTAAAATATGATCAATCTTGGAAAATGTTCCATGTGCTGATGAGAAGTATGTATATTCAATAGTTTTGTTTTGTTTGTAGAATGTTTTGTAAATGTCTGTTAGGTCCACTTGTCCTACTCTGATATAAGTCCACTTGGTCATCATTTATTTATTTTCTGCTTCAATGATCTATCCAGCTCTGTTAGAAAGGTATTGAAATCCCTGGCAAAAATGATGCTACTATTCATATCTTTACTAGATCTAGTTGAATTTGCTTTATGAATCTGGTAGTTCTTGTGTTAGGTGCATATATATTTAAAATTGTTAAATCTTCCTTTAGAATTATTCCATTTATAATGACCATCTTTGTCTTTCTTTACCATTATTGACGTAAAGTAAATTTTATCTGATATGATAATGGTTTAACCTGTCCCCTTTTTTTTTAATGAAATGCTTTATTTATCCCTTCACCTTTTGTCTGTGTGAGTTCTTTTGAGTTGTATGTGTTTCTTGGAAACAACAGATATTTGGATTGTATTCTTTTATCCATTCAGCCAGCCTATGTCTCTTGAGTGGGATAATTCAGACTGTTAAGGTTGAGTGATAAAATTGATACATGGATGCTGTTCTATTTATAATGTCATGATGTTGCATATACCTTATTGCTCTGTTTTCCCTCTTGTACTTATTTTTGATTAATATCTGAGCTGTGGGCCTAAGCTTTTGGTGTATCTGTTATGCTAGTCCATGTATAATGATGCAGTTCTGAGTATTTCCTGCTGTCCAGGTCTTGTCATGAGAAATTTCCTCAGTGCTTTCTTGCCTGGTAAAATTTATCTCACTCATATATGAAACAGCTTTGGCAGAGCCTGAGACCCTTGGTAATGAGTGTACGAGCATATTTCCCAAAGATGGGTAATGTAGGAAAGTTGACTGAGCTTGCAGCTGGTGTCCTTTGAAATCTTAGGCTTAGTCTCCTTAGGTTTTATATAGACTTTAGTAGGTTCAGCATGTTCACACATGCCCTTGTCATTGTTGGCTTACATCTTCATCTTCTTCAGGCCTTTCTTCTTCCTTTGTGCTTTTTTTTTTTTTATCTAGAGTTTCTTTTGGTTGCCCTGGGTAGAGTGCTATGGCATCATAGCTCACAGCAACCACAAACTCTTGGGCTCGAGTGATCCACTAACCTTAAACTCTCAAGTAGCTGGAAATACAAGGGCCTACCAACACACCTGACTAGTTTTTCTATTTTGTGTAGAGCTGGAATCTTGCTCTTGCTCTTGCTCAGGCTAGTCTCAAACTCCTGTGATCAAGCAATCTACCCACCTCAGCCTCCCAGAGTGCTAGGATTATAGGTGTGAACCACTGTGCCTGGCCTTGTTATGCTTTTTGGCAAAGCACATGTTCCTGAGGAACTTGGGGGTCCACCCCATTAAGAGATTCATATCTTTATGGTCAGGATTTCTTGATGTCATTTCTGTGACACTTTGGGGATTAACCATGTGTGGTATGGTTCTTGAATTTGGCCATTTCTGCACTATAACCCATAGGCTGCCAAAGTGCTTATAGCCAGAAGAGAAAGAGAAAGCCTGCATCTTATAAAAAAGTGATTAGGAATAACCAATGGTCATATTTTGTGTCATATTTTATTAACCAGTTTCATCATGGAGTATCAGTACTTTCTTTACCATTGAAAATAGAGTCACTGGTGCATTTAAATCTATCAAATTAAAGAGCTAATTTCATAAACCCCAGAATCAATTGGGAGATTTACCCTTAAGATTCTGTTCCTCTATAACAATTCTTAGTAGTGAAATCTTCAGGGTGGGTTGGCAGCCTGGAGACCCAGGAAAGTTGATGTCCCAGTGTGAGTATGAAGGCAGTCTGCCATAGAACCATGAAGAGTTAACATACATGTGATGTCTACAGTCTGTTTACTAAAGAATGCTCTGTTGTTTGAGGAAGCTAGTCTTTTTGTTCCATTTAGGCCTTCAACTGATTGGGCGAAGATCACCCTCATTTAGGAGCGACATCTATTTTACTCAAAGGCCTCAAAACATACCAATGCAAATGTTAACTTCATCTAAAATACCTCACAGAAACACCTAAAATAATGTTTGACCAGATATCCAGGAACTTTATGGCCCAAAGAAGGTAACACTGACATTAACCATCCTACACAGTGATACTTTACCACAGATTTTCTGACCTTCCAATTCTGCTCTGGCACTAACATTAGTGTGACCCACCTTAAGAATCTTTTCTTGCTGAAAACCACTCAATAATTATACATTTCATGAAGGACAACTAGCTACACTTCTTATATTAACAGTGAGTCCTCCTCCATTACCCATCTTGCCTCAATCTCTCTCTCCATGTGTAACTTCCTGTCCTCAGAACTGCTCTGATCCCACCACTGTGCCTTCATTCTATACCAGCTTACAGAACTATTTATATTACTTGCAATATACCAACAATATTTGATTGAGAAAGATATCTGTAAATTCCCAGAACTACCTTAAATATCTCTTCCTCAGAGATGCCTTCACTGATCTTCCATCAAAGTTACCTTTGTTGATGTTACTACCAAGCAATGCCACTATAGCATCAAGCTTATCACACTAAATTTCCCTCATTTTCTTTTTGTAGCTGGCTGACATATTGAACTGTAATCTTGTTCAGAAACTATTTTTCTTTTTTCTTTCATTGTCTCACGTGGTGTCTGATCCCCATAAGTACTCGAAAATTTTTTGTGGAATCAATGAAAGAGCAGACATTTAATGAAGGAAGAAGTTGGGGCTTAATTTGATAGTGGGTAGGGAATCACAAAAGGTTTTAAATAATCTCATCTTCAAAGAAGCAATGAGTTTCTTGCTTTTGGGTGACTAATCTGTCAGTGATGGAGATAAGAGAAAAGTGAGGAAAAGAAAAAGAAGCAGGGAGGCTAAGAGAGCCATCTCAATAGTCCAACGATGATGTAAATAAAAGAGAGAGTTGAGACGTGTCTATGCCTGTAATTACATTTATAAGTACTTTTCTTTTTTTGTAGCATATGGCAGAGTTGGATTTCCTTTGACCTCTTTGAATTTATGGCCACATAATTTTCTTTGGCTAATAAGATATGATTGGGAGTGTTGTGTCTGACCTCTGGACAGAAGTTCTAAGAACTAGCACATGATCTGCTACATTCTGATTTTAAAGCTTCAGTGATCATGCATTCATATGTCAAGAAAGAACCTCTGTTGGCCTTGTTCCCTGATAGACTAGACTGAGTAGAATTCCCCTGTCAACCTCTATTGACTGTGTAATGTGAATAAGAAATTAATTTTTTGTGTGTGTCATACTACTGAAATTGTGGAATTGCTTATTACCACAGCAATTCTAGCTTATCCTCACTTATCAGGATCCTATGACTGCAGGAAGAAGGTGAGGAGACAGTATTAAAATTAATCATGAGGGAGTCTGAATGTTTTAGCATGAGTGACTAATAGGTTGCCATATAAAGCTGTTCATGGTGCATACTTCACAACGGCAAGGTTCCTGCTTCTAGCAGTCTATCCGAATTATAACCCCTGCAGTGATCCAGCATATAACCTGTATAGGTGTCCACAGAAGTCCTGGGAATAATTCACTCAGGAAAAGAAAAGTTATTATTCCCTGACTCCCAAATGATATTTTGAGTGCTAGAAATCCAAAGTAGAGTTGATTGCTGCCTGTGATATGGTCAGAGGCCAGCATGATGTGACAGGTCCTTTGACAGAGGCACTACAGATAGAGAAAAAGGCAATCAGCTCTGTTAGTTGTAGTTGAGCTGGCATTTAAGGATAATTCAGAATTCTTCATGCAGACTGAGTCATTTTGAGCAAAAGAAACAGAAGTAAGTATATGGCATGTTGAAGAAAAGGCAACAGATCCATGTGGTGGTAGTTTAGGTATGAATTTTGGAGGTAAACAGAAATGGTAGGAGAAAAGCTTGAAAAGTTAAATTTGGATAATTAAGAAAGA
Source organism: Loris lydekkerianus (assembly GCA_963574355.1). Lineage (NCBI taxonomy): Eukaryota > Metazoa > Chordata > Mammalia > Primates > Lorisidae > Loris > Loris lydekkerianus. The sequence goes on from CAUYPK010109423.1 coordinate 28,749, forward strand.
TTTAATATTATCCCAATAATTTCTAGAACAAGAGTCCCAGAAGCTTTTGATCAGATGAGCATTATATTGAAATTTTATGTTTGAAAAAAATATTAATAGGGCATTTCTATCATGTCATTGAAAGAAATAAGGATCTAAAAAGGAAGCTGATATATTCAGCTTATGATCTTTTGATTAGATTTTTTATTTGCAAGATTATCATTTATAAAAAAAAAAAAAAACAGGAAAAAGAGAGAGAGCGCACGCTAATTCTTTTAATACTGATTCCAAGGATGAATCCACCTCCATTATTGGGGTACTTTAAAATTTTATCAGGTTGAATATAGCTAAAAAATATATGGGCTCTCTGTTATTAATAGAACCAGGAGGCTGGTCATCCATTGCTAAGTGGTTAGAATGCCGCCCTGCCCTACCAGGGATGGCAAATCTGAACCAGCCCAGGCCTGCTTAACAACAACAACAAATGGAACCAGGAAACCTGTTGGTCATGCAAAGATTACTTCTCTTGTGAGATGACTTGATTGTGTAATCGTGCAGGGCCATAACAATACCACTCAGGACTAGAGAACTTTTTGAGAACTTGCAAAAAAACAGAGGTCACCCAATTATAATCTAAATTTACAATTTCTCTGGAAAGCAAAGTCTAGTTGGATGAACTTTGTGTCTGGTCTTTTCTGTGTTTTATCTTTTAAGGTCTTTCCTAAAGTGAAATTTACCATAATAGATTGACGCCTATATCATGGGCCATGATTTCTGGTTAATGTTTAGCTGTTCAGGCATTACTCTAAAATGCTGGTGTCTAGATTTGCTTTAAAATAAAATCTCTTAGGCATTTCCCCCCAGGATGAAATTACTGCTTTTAGCCCTGCACAACCCATTAGATACTCTATTTATAAGCTTTTTTGGAGATACCATTCAATAGTAACAGTTTTAACTGCCTCAGCTTTATCATCACATAGATAAACGTCGAACAATAAAAAAAAGTCCTAGTGACGATGCAAATGACATTCACACTGAAAATTCTCATCTTCTATGAAAATTTACTAAAATTTAAAGGCTTTATACATTGGTCAGAAACTAATACAGCCTTCAGAGCAAAGGGGAAATCAGAGTTATAAATGGCTGGTGAGACATAGATGTCAAAGTAGCTGCCAGATGTTGACATATCCAAAGTCAAGGGAGAACTTGATTGGAATTCTAATTTGTTTGAGGAGAAAGCATGATAATTATTTCCTATCCAAAGATTCTTGTTACAGAGGCTCTACAGAACACTATTCTAAATTAATATATCTGTGCTAGGGAATGGAGGGCCTGGCACAGAGTGATCATTCAATTAACATTAGCTATTAATATTACTATTCCACCAAACCGTAGAAATAAATTGAAATTTTCAAGTTGAATTTAAAATCAAGTACTCCATTGGCTTATGTACTAATGAACATATAGTCTATGATTCAGGCCATGTATTTTTTTTTTTTTAATCCTGTCAAATTTAAAAGCAATTGGGAATACTCTTGTCCCCACTGATAATGCTGCAGGTGGCAAGGTAGGACTGCTGATGTATGATAATACATGTTCCCCTACCATGTTAGCAGAGCTACTTTGGAAAATGTGACTTGGCTAAAAAGTATCTCTAGAACTAGGCTACTAAACCTCAGAAGGAGACTGACCATTTTGCAACTTCTAATACTCACTATAGTGACACTCTGGGAGCACATAACCTGTTTCAGACACAGGTTTGATACTCATAAACATTATCTCATTTGATTTTCTGAACAGTACTACCTAGGATGTAGGCATTCGTATTTATTTTTTTACATAGAGGGATACTAAGATTCAAAAAATTGGCCCCCATCACACAGCCCCTGATGAGTGGGCTGTGATTTGAATCTGGACTGACCAAATCACTGTATTTTTAATCACTATAGTCATGGCCTTCGCACTAGTGCAATTTAGCTCTGAAATTTATTTTTCTCATTGCATTATTCTATGCATCAAGAGGCTTCACAAATATGATTCCTTAGACTATTTGAATGATTGAGTGAACCTAAATGCAAGGATTGTTAGGTTTCTCCGAAACACCCTTTCTTTGATAAATCTTTCAAGGGGAATAGTCCAAAGATAATAAATCGAGGCATCTCGGGGACTCATGGGAATTTACCTCCATGATTGATGGAATGAGCTGGCTGTCACCTGCATACATAGTAAATAAAGCCATGGAAATGCATGAGATTGCCACCTGAAAATTGACATTGGTTTGTTCATTTTCTTAAGGGAAGAATACAATTGAAATGAAGGGAACTGAGGGAACCATAAGAATGATTGATAGAAAGATACAGAATTTAGATTAGGAAACTAGAAAAGAGAATGGAAAGTTTTATTATTATTGTATTACAATTTCTTCAAAGTAATACCAGCACCCTTTCCTTTGTGCAATCACAATATATATAGCACTTTACTAGGCACCACAGTAAAGAGAGAAACAAAGAATGAGAGAGACAGAGAGAGAAAGAGAAAGCAAGAGATGTGCTCTCTGCCTGTAAGGAGCTAATAATTTAATTAATGGATTAAAAATTAGTTTGCATTGAGTCAAATGGTATGTACATGAACAGCATAGGCACAATTTCATCACCCAAGACCATCTTTACTGATCATTTTATATATTTGTCTCTAAGAATATAGAACTTCAAAGAAAGACAAACAAAACTCTCTTGATTAAGAAAGGCTATGCAGGATGTGAAATGCAATGTATCAAAGGTATTCAGGCAAATCAATATTTAATACACAAATGAAAGACAACCAAGGCAAAGATTATCCACCATTATATGGCAAAGGAAAGACACACTTTATGTTCAAAGTGGCTGAGAATCTTGGTGCCTTTTTGTACCTCATATTTTAATAAAATAAAAAAAATTGATAACTAAAAAGAGATATTCAGTTTGGGTTATTTAAATATGGTTCTCTCAGCTTTACAGTTTACCTCAAAAATGCACTTGTACTTTATCTGTATGTGGCACGAATTGCAGTGTAGTGAGTCTGACGTGGTCATTGAGTTGCCTTCCAAGGAGGGAAGGGACTTAGCCAACCCTTTCGAAATTGTTCAGGTATCAATTTCCAAACCACTGTTCAATGAAATTGATAGGGCAGTAGAGTAGGCATTACATAAGAAGAAAATAATGGGAGGTGAATTGTTCAAAAAGAGAAAGAAAAAACAGTCTGTCTAAAATTCAATGAACTAGGAGGATACCATGGGTTTGGAGCTCTGTGAAAAACTGTGAACGTTCCCTTTAAGACCCTTCAAACTAGAAGGAATTGTGTTTCTCGTCAAGTATTTTCTAATTAAGCGTTTCACGTCTGACTGTAGGGTGTGTAATTAGCTCTGCCCTTGCCTTCCATGTCTTTTCCACCATTTGATTTAAAGTCCTGTTAAGAACTTACTAATGACAATGGGCTCATCATCTTCTCTGGAAATACTTTCTTTTCTGGAACAATTCCCTGAGAGTAACTTGGTTGAGCTCCTACATTTCACATGTTAGGCATTCAACAAATGTGTGTTGACTATACATATATGTGTGTGTGTATATATATATATTTTGTTGTTGTTGTTGTTGTTGTTTTTCCCATTTTTTTTTTTTTGGCCAGGGCCAGGCTTGAAACCCTCACCCCCAGTATATGGGGCCAGCACCCTACTCCTTGAGCCACAGGTACCATCCCATGTGTTGAATATTTTTGAAGGAACAAACCACAACCACACTTAGAAAACATCTCTATTCTAGTGAAACTTCCCACTGTAAAATCTGTCTCCATAGTCTGCATGATGCTGGATAGGTTCAGAATTCAGGGTCAGTGTTCTGTCAGCAGCCAAGTCCTTTGTCATTTAGACAGTTACAATTCATCTACTCACTTGAGTTTCAGGCAAATAATGACTGCCACTCAAGCTTAATGATAGTTGCACTTTGAAGTATTCAGAAGAAAAAGGTACCCTAAGCACAAAAATAATGTTTTCTCTAGATTACTATGATCATCTGAGAACAGAAGATGAAAAGAGAAGACTCTTCGGTAGTGTGAACTATTTATCATACATCAATACACAGCGTTCGCTTTCTAGACACAGGATAGATATCACAGAGACCTGGCCAAATTAGGTTAGAAGTTCTAACCAGAGAAGGTTACCACTGGGGGCAAGCAGATGTGATATTTTGTTACATACACCTCTGCCCAGAGGAAGCTTCAAAGACTCCTCCTATACTGGGTCTGATGAACGCTTTAAAATCATACCAAGGGGTATTTTATGTCTGGACTAATGTCTTTTACTAATCCTTGAGGATTGGCTACACACATTGCCTTTTCACAGCTGAGATTTAAAATTTTCTTCTATACCCTATTCTGTCCTTTTAAAAATTATTTTTGGATTAGTGTCAGTTAAATATCTTGAATTAAATGTGTTAGTGAAAAATCTAGCAGAACTTTATTTGAAAAGGAAGGATGCCAAGAGACACAATGACTTCAAATCAACCTCATGCCAGTTACTTCTTAGGGTTTCTTCAATGAGACATGATTTAAAGTGAAGTGAGTGATTAGCCACAGATTCAATCACAATTCCTAGAAAACTTTAAAATGAGGACAAAAATATTTTTAGGCAGCTCAGAATTTAAATGTGTATATGAAACCACACACATATAATTTTAAAATTTATTTAAAATTTATTTTTGGTTAGTTAAAAGCCTCAGCAGATCAGTGAGAAGGACTGTTGAGCAGTTATTCAAGTGAAAAAAATCAGAAGTTAAAGTTCCTCTAGGCACCTTAACTTAGATGATCTGTCTAACATCAATACTTTTGCTATTTCCACTGTGCATGTGACTATCTTGCCTCGGGTGTGAAAAAGGGCTAATATCTTCTTTACAAGGATTAAGGAGACAACATATGTTTAGCATCTAGAGCAGTGTCTGACATCTAGCAGGTGTCCACAAAAGAATATGATGATAGTAATCCTGGTGGTGATTATTGCTCTTAAAGGAAAAAGTGCCAAAAAATTTGCCTCCTGAATGGTCTTAGTATAATACCTAGAGTTCTTTAAAGGAAAAATATCTGTGATTGTGGAGCATAAAATAATTATCTCCCAAATCTGTATGCACTTATTTCTTGCATAAACATATAACTTTGCCAATAGATTTGGTCACACATCATAGGTCACAGTTAAGTGTTGACTGGATGGAGTGTATTTTATAGTGGTGCATAAAAAGGAAGAAAAGAAATTATAGACACTTCAAAAATTCTAACATGATGACTAGAAAGCATGGCATTAATTGCCTAATAAACACATCTTGGTAATTCACCCATGGGCTAGAATATGAAATACTACCTGAAATCAGGGAAATGTAGTTCAAACTGAAAACGAACAGAAAAACACATCTCATATGCACACAGGCATGTGTTTCCACTTTTATTTTAGCTCGTAACTGAATGATAATGTTTTAGCAATGCCCACCATTTTCAGACGTCTATCATGTACATGATTGTGTTATGACAGCACCAGAAAGACAAGAAACCATTGCAAAGGAAGATTGGTTGAGATGAGAAGCTTATAATTGTCCACTTTTAAACGGGCAGGAGCAGCAAATGTAATATCCTGTTGTGCGCTGTGTCCCCCTCTTTCAGTGCCACAACTATCTGGAAGAAAGAAGGTATGCTTCTCCTGTTTTTACACAGTTTCTTTAGCAGACTTTTCTTTTATAGAAAAAGCAGACTTTTCGTGTTATAAACATGCACGCACACACACACACACACACCCAGACCATGAGCAAACTAGCTGCTAGTATCTCCAAGACACAATGAGTAGATTATCAATGCTATATATTTCCCATTTTCAGTCACTTTTGGCAATTGCTATTTGTATGGTAGTGACTTAAAATTAATACTCAATTGTTCAGCCCAGCAAGTTGCAAACTGGTATTTAACCCTAACGGCTTTCCAACGCATTCATCATTAAAATGCACAGAGACATCTTGCTCCATATGTCCATAGGGAAATAAAGGACCAATGGTCAGCAGAAAGTTTTCCATCTGAGAAACACGGAAGACAATATCCCTTCACTGCTTTAGATGCAACCCATACTACAGAATAGAATCCAGTTTCTCAAGACTCTTTCACCTTCCTTCACACAGCCATAGTGATATTAAAAAAAATTCCTCTGAGAATATGAAATTAATCATCTGTGAAATTTTATTTTTTTGCCCATAAATGGCATGGTTCAGGCGTTAAATGTGGGCAGATGGAATTAGTTGCAGTGTAATTTTTTTAAAAAGTATTAAATCTCATCACTGAAATAGATTTACAGATTTGGAGACACCATAAATGAATGTGGGCTTTAATCTTTGATTCAATACATGCCTCATCACAACTGTCTGGGCATTTTGCACAGTGACAGAAAAAATTTCCCATCAGCTCTTGCAATCAAGCTTTTAGTTTAAAGAAAGAGTATCTATTAGTAACACTAAAAATGAAATTAGGTCTTAATCAATTTGATTTCTCATCGAAGGGCTGACCTAATAAATGACTTAGGAAAGCACTTACTGTTTGTTTGTTTGTTTTTCCCATAAGCTAAAAGAGAAGGAAGCATTGAGATGAGCCTAAGGCATTCCAAAATATATTCACTAAATAATAAACATCAATTCCTTCCAAATAAATTCATTGTGAATTTTTATTAAATTTGCTAAAGCAGTAAGATTAGCCCATATCACAAAATCCACCCACATTTTGATTTCATACTTCTATCCCCCACAACTCTGAGAAAAATAATGTCTATGGTTTAAGTCACCCGATTGTGGTATTTTCTATGGCAGCCATAGCAAACTAATTT